>JARJCM010000177.1:0-223321 GCA_029233265.1 Mycena alexandri
TTACTCCTCATAAAACTCCAAGGACCGTGCGGCGGGTCAGGACTTTCAGTCGTTGCTTCGGCGCTTGATTTACTACTCATTGGAAACAGATTGTTGCAGACATCCAGTCCCTCGCGAACGACGTGAGCGAGTCCCAAAGCGCTGTCAAACGCAAGCTCGCCGATGTCACCAACCAGCTCGGTACCACTCGCCAGCCCGCCAAGCGCCGTAACCGCGGCAACCGCGCCGTCGATGCCCCTGAAGATGTCGAGAATCCTGACACCGTCGAGGAGCGTGTCCGCAAGGCTGGCCGCCACTTCGTCATCGAGTACGCGCTCTTCCTCACCACCGACATCTTTGATATCCTGGCCACCGACGAGGATCCGGAGTTCAGCGAGGATACAGAGTTCCAAACAAAAAAATCCCGCATCCAAGGTCAGCTCCGCGACATCGTTGCACTGCTCCCCGCAGATGCACGGGCGTTTCGCGACCAGGAATGGATTGGATGTTCGGTGCGTCACATACCCTCTCTTCCCTCCTTTGCTGATGGCTAGCGCTGTAGTTTGAGGATGGCATGAAGGGCATGCGCTCCAGCATTCACACGCGTTTTGCGCTCGGAGAGCCTATCCCTCATCGTCACCTACATCAACAGATTTTTCCCCGAGCAGTCCGCCACCGTTGACGACTTCGATACGTCCGCCTCGCGCTTTGCCGCCTTCAAGAAGCTCATTGGATATCAATCGGCAACGGCCGATGCAGCAGCGTTCTACTCCCACCTCAAGGCTGAGGTGCTCTATGACGGCTACGACGGGACGATGAATGTTGACAAGATATTCCGGGGACCGCTACTTCTGATTGTAAGGTTCACACACCGTATAGCTGCCAGACTGACCATGTTGCAGATATATGTTTCAATCATCCGTGGTCCTAGTGGCGCCAAAGGCCTGTTCGAAGGCAATTCCAAACTTCCATCGGCTAAGGTTGCGCAGCGCATCCATGGAATCAAACGAACCCTTCCGGGTGCCCCCGCGTCCGCCGCCACTTGGGTGAGTTTTTTTTTCTGAGACTTGATTACACTATTTTGATTTGGTTTGCAGTTGATCTGGTTCCTCTCCGCTGACACCCAGCTCGGTTACAATGGCGAGGGCGACGAAACCGGCATCAACTACAAGAAATGTTTTGAAGCTTTTCTGCGCCAGATCTGCGATGGCCTGCGCGACGACGCGGAGTGGGCCATTAGTCTGATGCGCCACTGGGACGAGGTCCTCTTCCCCAATGCCGAAGACTCGCTCGGCCAGAGCACCTTCACCAATCAGCGGGCTATTGACGCCGATATTGAGGCCATGGATGCGGCGTTTCGCGCGGCGGTGGCCCCGCGTGATGATTCCCCCCGAGCCAGGCCCGTCTAACCAGCAGCCGCAGTCGTCCCCTTCACCTCCCCCTCGTCATTCCCCTCCCCGCGCTTCTCAGCCGCCGCGCACCTCTTCCAATGCTCCCCCTACTACTCGTTCTACTACGCGTACTACTACGCGCCGCCGCAGGCGTTAATGTCGCTTGCTATGTTGAAATAAATTGTTAACGTAGCGCGCTATGTATGTCAAAATAAATCATACTTGAGGCAATTCAGCCTATGATTCAATAAGGAGCTTTGTTTTCGCGACAAACGACAGTGATTCAATATAAAGACTACGGCTAGTACTACATATCATCAAGTTCGTGTGCTCTACGCCGCAGTTTCCCCCTTCTCGACGGACCCGGCGCAACGCGCTTACGGTTAAGGTGCCGACGCTGGCCTTCGCGAAGCGACTGCTGAAGGTCGTTGGACACCCAGCGCGCAAGCGCATCACGCTCCGGAGTGCTCACCATGAGCGAGCTGCGCAGGATGGGGGTTTCGGGTGTTTGCTGGACGGTGCGAGGACGTTTTTGGGACGGGGGTAGAGGGCGGGGAAGTGGAATGGCTGCATCTGCTTCGTTCTGAAAGCAAAATTTTAATATTATCCCGCCATATGGGACTTCGGGCGCACTGTTGTGTTTCAATTCACGGAGCTCTCGTTTGATCTCCCCGATATCGTTCTCCAGTTTAGATAGCCGAGCCTCGACTGTGCGCGTTATAACGCGGTTGGTCCCGACGAGTGTATTTGAGATAGATGAGAGTGGTGCGCGGTGCCGTGGTGAGTTCGGCGGCGACGAATTTTTCAAGGAATTCCGCCGCAGAGCTTCTCGTTCTGGCTCAGAATCAGAAACGTGGGTGGTGTTGGACGAGGCGCGTCGAGGAATGGGCATTGAGAGCGAGAGAGAGGAAATGCGGCGGTCTGAGGAAATGACATCATTGACGTCACGGTGCCTATATCAAACCCACCCGCGTAACGCCGTGACTCCACACCCTCTTCTTCCCTCCCACCACCTCCCTCCCACGCATCCCTCCCACTGCCGAGCTCTCCGTTCCGCGACACCGCGCCGGACGAATCCCAGCAAACCTCGTATCAGACCCGGTTGACTCAGGTGCGTCTTTAAGATCTGTGGTCCAAATTCAAATCGCTGACCACACGACCTAGGCTTGCTTCTCGCGAGAACCCAGGTAAGCACACCCGCGTATCCTCGTCCTCCTTCACTCATTTTGCTCTCCAGCCCTTTGCAGTGCTCTTCTCCCAGGTATGTCCAATCAATGTGGTCTTATATGTTCACTAATGATCGTCCTCAGGCTCAGGTAAATCCATTGCCTGTCTACATAGTTACATGTATACACATGATTTCCCACTAATGTAGTTTGACCTAATACATATTTTGAACCCGTTCCTATATTCAGAATGCATCCACTGATCCAATTATTAATCGTGGCGCGTAGCTGGGTGGCTAGGTGAGTTCTGTACTCATCGAAGCTGTCGCAAGGTCCCCAAGCACTGGGGAAGCATGGGAGGCATTGGAACTCTGGGGGTGGCTTGGAACCGCTTCGAAGATTTCCGGATGTGTCCTGGAAGCCAGCTTAAGGCATCTCGGCACGGAACGCCTTGGAACGCCTTCAAGGCCGTTTAAAGCCGAATAGGATTTTTCCGACATGGAGTGTTACAACTGTCATAAGAAGGGACATGTCGCCGCCGATTGCTGGTCAAAAGGTGGAGGGAAAGAAGGAAAGGGTCCGAGCTCCGAAGAGGGAGATGAGAAGATTAATTGGGCGGATGAGGTCGAAGCAGAACTCTTCATGTACTGATTGCAATCCAAATCTTTTCCCCTTTACCTTTGGGCTTGCGATTTTTTTGACCGATCCCCACACCTGGAATAATTGAGCGGCAGATATACCCTATGAAGAAGTTGGAAATACCCACTGCACGCTCCGGGACGCGGATTAGAACTTACTCGACATCCCATCAGCACCGACTTGCGCGCACAAACCGACATGACGGAGGCTGTGTGTCGGAGTGATGATCGACGAGAAGCGACGGGGAGGAAGAGTACCGTCAGCGATGCGAGCCCGGAAGCATGTGCAATGACAGTGCGTGAGGACGCGCACGCTGCCATAGTGGCAAGCAACAAGTTTGAAAAACTCACCAATTGAAAGAGCCGTGGGATCACGCTCTGGAACCCCACAATGCACACGCAAAGTCGAACAGAGCAGCCAAGAGAATTTGGGATAATTACTTGAGCTTGCGGTTGATAGGTGGTAGCAAGGAAAATTACCGGCACATTCTTTGGGAGTCAGTGTTCGAGTTCACGGTGAATCCGTGCGCCGACACACTCCGGGGAAATGATGTCGTTGGAGGCAATGGACACGAAAAAACTCAAGAAATTGCACCTTTTGGGAGTTCAGATGCAATGGGTTGACGTGGACCGATGCAGAAGCTGTCTAAGCTAGGAAGAGATCACGAGAGTGCGGGGAAATTTATATTCATGGGATTCGGATAATGTACAATGCCGAGCACCCAACCCCTGGTCGATTTGCAGCTCGAGGGGGAGTTGGGAACGCCGAGCTAGCAATCTCCCATAACGCTGCATACCCCGACTCTGTGGAGAACCAGAAGACGGCGCCGAGTGAGGGGGAGCCACCAGCGCAGAGGTTATTCGAAGCAGGAGGCGCTGACCGCTGAGTTGCGAACGCAAGCGCAGACCAAGTCGCAGCCACCGCTCCAGAAACTCCTCGCAGCTACCGAGCACACCTCCACTGGCAACCTCACCGTCACAACTTCCACCAGCGCGAGAACCAGGCCAACCCAGAAGTTTATCACACAACCATCCCAAGTCCAGCACCCAAAGGCCAAGAAATTGGGAGGTAGAGACGATGGAGAGAACGGAGTGGACGGAATGTGAGAGCTTGTTCTCTAAGCCGCCGACGCATCTCAGACGTATAACGGAGCGCCGAAGATTTCACGTCGAGCGAGCAGCTGAAGTAGAAGAAGATGACGAGAGAGGAAGGTTTTTTGAACCAGAAAGGAATACACGAGCTCGTAAAGCTCCCGTGGGATCGCGGGGTGCTCAAGACGTTTACCTCCATAGTCATTGAGCGTGTCCAAGGGCTGCGCGCCGCACTTGCTGTTGCCGCCGGGAGAATCTTGATGATATCACAAACGGCGAGCCCAAAGACAAGCGGTAGCCACCATTATTTTTGAGACGAGACAATGCAGGAAGGTTGTCAAACAGCCGTGGATTCCAGCAGCCGGGTCGCGAACAGATCCGTGACTGGAGGGGGCATACATTTTGTCCAGAGTCGATCACCGAGTTCTTGGGATGGCGAGCACTCGGGGAACCATTTGTTGATTAATCTGCTCCTCCTGAGCGTTGTGGCCGAGAGTCTAGCCAATGTGGAGGCTACGCGGACATAGTGGATTGAAGGAAAGTGCGAGTCATCAAAATGATCGCAAGACCGGAACGATCACCGAAAACAAATCACACGGTTGACCCGCACCACCTTCGCGCGAATCGGGCCCTTGACGGTCTGAGGGGGAGTGTTGGGATTTGGGGCGCCGATGTGTCAGCCCGCCAAGGCCACGTATGTGCACAGCACGGCGCGAGGCAGACGCGTCATGTTGCCACGGGGTTGAACCCCCTGAAACACTTACCGAGACGCGTCGCGACGCGTCTACCATTATTCGAGTCATGTTTTTGGGACTCAGCATTGTTGTAGCATTACAATTGTTGCGTTTCTCATTGTTCTCTGGAGGAGTATAAATACAGGTAGATTAGTTCACTGAAATATACTGTTATATTCCCCTTCATTTTCCTACATAACGCCAGGCCGGCGGACTCAGAAGTCATATAGAACTGTGGTGTGAATAAAAGACCACGGCGCATACATCTATTTCTCATCGACGTTTCTTCTATTTCCACCAAGGTGAGACTGTTACTGTTAGATGAAGCAGCTCCGCAACATTTGTTTAAGTATCACAAAATTGAAAGAAAATCGGGGCAAAAATCAGGCCAACACACAGAGATAAACCAGAATACGAGGATGTGTTATGGGCATCCTACCAGTTTGAATCCTGATACGTGAGCCTGGAAAAATGCTGCTCGTTTGTGGCATTAGTCATTTCTACTGAGTGCTAAATAGACACTGATGTGTTCACGGTCTTGATGGCGAGCGATGGCAAGGTTGAATCCGTGCGCAAATGTGGGCATTTTGGCTGAATTCAAGGGGGAAATTACTCTTTGGAACCATTGTTCGATCGTCTGGAGGACCCTAGGACCATACTTTTATGAGAACACTAGGACCATACCTTGGTTATTGGTGCAGACCCGTCCCGGGGATGTTGTCCGATGGGAAGCTCTTGTAATTTAGAGCGTGATTATCAAGTGATTACAGGCATTTCAGAAAAGTATTGAACTCAACTAGAAGCATCATCACTGCATCGCGGCTTCCACAATACTTATACCCTTTTCATATTTTTACCTTGCATACTCACCTTGTAATAGATTTCCGACTACCCGAACTGACTTACAATTTGGCGCTTTGACCGATGTGTCTTTCGACTGAGGCCGCACAAAAAAGCACCAGCGACCGCACCTCCGCCGGTATCAGTCGGCATCAGTCGGCAACTCAATTGGACCACCGAGTACAGCCGACGCATCAGCGCCGCCATCAAGCCAATCTCTCTCTTCCCGAACGACCCCGATGGCCACCACACCTCAGTGAGTCAGTCGACCGCACCTCGGCGCTGACGGCACACACCCGCCGCACTCAGTGTTGCTCTGCGCCCCAGCCCGCCTCAGTCGGCCGAGCGACACCGACCGACTGCACCTCAGTCGCCTCAGCACCGCACCTCAGGACATGAAGATATGAGGTGCGTACTTGTATCCATTGCGTTCCATGCCCCCACTATTCCCACCACCTTCCCTCTCATCGAGATCTTATCTCCTCCCTCCCCTCCGTATACAAGTCCACGACGCGTTGCGTCGCCCGTCTGCGTCGACGTCATTGAATTCTGCGACGAATTCAATATCGTCCTGGCAATTCCGTTCCACCCCGTCCGCGCGCGCTGCTGCCGCAGTCGACCAGCGTCCGTGGCGTGTCATTCGACACGTTTCACAGCCTGGCCGTCTCAACATACACAGCGTCGCGATCCCGAGCGGATTTCGCACATCCCCGCACCGTTCCCGCACGGCGCCGCCGTTGCACCCTCTGCGCTGTATTCATCGTCTGTCGACGTGTACACGACGGGGATGTTACAGGGCCAAGCGGCGGCTATTGCCCTACCTCCACCACTTCGCCTCCCTCCCCTCCTTCGCCTCCCCCCATCCCTCCCCATCCGTGTCGGCGATGCCCTGGACTTTCCCCTCTGCGCGCTCCTGCGCAGTCGGGCACGGTCTCTGGCATATCACTGAACTCACCCACTGCGTGCTTGTCTTCATGCGTGGCGCGCGTTCCCCGGCGGAACCCTCCGCGCATATCTGGCGCATGCTCCCTTTTGCTTCCTCCGCTTCGCCTTCTCCTCCTTCCACCTTCGTCTCTGCTCGTTTACCCGCGCTGCCGTGCAGAGGGACGTACCCCACAGCTCCGGCGTCGCTCACGCTGGACACTCGATATCCTGAAGACTCCCGACTCACGTCGCGCGACGAAGACCGCCTTTTTGCCATAGAACTCGACTCGCGCGTATTCTCCAGCCCATCGTATGCCTTTATTCTTTTTGCATTGGCCTTCTGAAGATACCAGACTAATTCGCTTTTTAGGAAGGTATCCGACGCGGCTGCCCATGAAAGGACACTAACGGCCGCGCATACTTCCGTAGTTCACGACACGACGACAGATCAATGCACGCGCCACGTCATTCGGGCATGACGAGACGGTATTCCTCTCGCTCCTGGCCAAAGACTTGGTCTTTGAACACCCTAGCCGCACCGTATCTCGTTGCGGCTGTGGCTTGGAAAACAGGGCTGCATGCAAGCTCACCGGTCCTCGACTTTTTTCCCAGACACCGCCGAGAGTGCACACCAATCATTGGTGTGCACTCTCGGCGGTGTCTGGGAAAAAAGTCGAGGTCTTTCTATTCAAATAATTACCTACTGACGAACGAGGACGAGTGCAGGTGCCACAAATCCTTCCAATCGGGTGCAACCCGTTTGTCTCAACGTTGTCAGCAGGATTATGAGGTCTGTTGCGTATCTCGTCGGCACTGGGGATCGATCAGTGCTTAGCGCTTAGTACGTACACTGCTGACGCAGAAGCGGATGAACGGGCTCACTGGAGATCGATCGGTGCGTACACTGCTGACGCAAAAGCGGATGAAAGGGCTTCGAGAAAACCTTTAAGTATCGTCTCCCAGCATCCGTACGACAACACTTCCACATCCACCAAACATGGCCACCCCTGTACTCGTCTTCGGCGCCACTGGAGCAGTCGGTTCCGCTTGCGCCCGCCACGCCCACACCCTCGGCGCGACCGTGACTCTTGCCGTTCGCGACACCAAGAAGCCCATCCCTGGTCTGTCCCTCGAGCAGGAGAAGGCGGGCGGCTACAAGCGCGTGCAGGCCGACCTCACTCAACCCGGAACCATCACCGAGGCCGTCGCACAGTCAGGCGCCAAGCACGCCTTCGTGTATCTCGTCTTCTCTCCCCCGGGGGCGCCCGACCACAATCGCGCGGCGCTCGAGGCGCTCAAGGCCGCGGGCGTGGAGTTTGTCGTGTTCCTGAGCAGCTTCAGCGTCGCGCTCTACGAGCCTGCCATCGACCGCGTCCCGGCGCAGGAATTCATCCCCCACGCGCACGCTCAGGTCGAGCTGGCGCTGCAGGACGTCTTTGGGGCGAGCTACGTTGCCCTGCGGCCTGCTGGATTCGCGAGCAATTCGCTCCGCTGGGCCGGGATGGTCAAGGCGGGCGCCGTCAAGGTGGCGTACCCCGAGGCGAACTTCGACTGGATCGTGCCCGAGGATATCGGGCGTGCAGGCGCAAGTATCCTTGTCGGTGGGCCGAGCAGCACGGGTGGGAAGAACGATGTCTTGTTGTGCGGGCCGGAAGTGATTAGTCAAGGCGACGCAGCGAAAACCATTGGTAAAGTGGTTGGGAAGGAGCTGACTGTGGAAGCCGTCGGCGATGAGGAAGCGGTGAAGGTCATGGCAGCCAGTGGGTTTCCGGAGCCGCTCGCAAGGTATCTGGTCAAGACGCTGGCCAAAGGGTTTGAAGGAGCGAGCATGAGCGTGGAAGCTTTTTGGGGGAGTGACCAATACAAGCTTGCGGTGGAGAATGTCAGGAAGTACGCCGGGAAGGCGACCACGTTGGTGGAATGGGCGACGGAGAACAAAGGGGCCTTTGAGTAGGCAAGGTTGGATAGGTTACTTGCTGCTGTTTGCCGAATGGTTAGCCAGACTTTGTATGATTAGTTGTGTGATCACAAAATGTTCGAGTGATGCTGGTCTCTCAACGGAGAACTTGGGGTGCTGGCGACGTGACTAGCGTATTTTGGCTCTAGATTTCGCCATAAGTTTGCGGTGAGACATGATCAAGGACTTACATATTGGTTACTAGTTTGCCGCCCCGTTTCGACGGTCCGTCTCACGGATGGAGATAGCCACCATGAACATGGCCAGGGACATAGCCACCCTCTAATAAGGGGGGCGGCAAACTAGTAGGTGCGGGTACCGAGCCAATATGAAGCTGCATCGGAACCGTGCAGCTGTAGGTGCGGTTGATATCACAATGCAGTTCAAACTCAGTTAAGTCCTGTGATTTTGTTGTCATTTGGGTTGATCCTTGTTCATTTACATTCGGGAACTGCATGTATAACTACCATCCATACTGCTCTGCCGTCCATCCTAGCAGCTTTCCATCCGGGCCGAACTTGCCCCACTGCTCGCATCGTTCCTTGCGATCCAACGCCGTCACGCTCGCCACGTCTTCTGCACTCAAAGTGGGCAACTACACCGTGTCGTTAGCTAATTCACTTCGTCTGCTCGGAAATTAGAGGAACGTACAACAAGGTTCTCCTTTTGACGTCCCGCATTTGAGCTCTTTGGGACGGCGACGACCCCGCGCGCAACATGCCAGGCGAGCATAATCTGCGTAGGCGAGACCTTGTATTTCTCCGCCAACCCTACGAGGACGGGATCGCTGCGAAGTTTCTGGTACCCAGTTGGACTGTAGGCGGTCACAACAATTCCTTTCTTGCGACAATATTCGAGGAGCTCAGTGTCCGCATGGTACGGATGCATTCTTCGTACTTGTTGAGTCATCTGGATGAATCAGCCGATTTTCAACACTCACTCGACCTGGTTAACCGCTGGGACGATCTTGGCGGTCTTGAGGAGTTCCTCCAGCCTACGAGGAAGTCACGTCAACCAGTAGGTAGAACACGGACCAATGAACACGAACGTCTTGATCGAGAAATTGCTCACTCCAATCGCGCGAGCCTTACCGCTCGCGTGCAGGCGCTCCATGTCAGCCCAGGTTTTGTTGAACGTGTGCTCATCGTTGACTTTCCAACCCGTCCATGTTTCCTCCATCGTGGACGGAAAGTCGTATCCACCTAACAAACCCACAATTAGCGCGGAACAACGCAAAGAAAAAAACTGTGGCGAACTAGCATATTCGAGATGTTGCGGCCAATGCATCAGATACTGAACGGGATAGGTCAGACGGCGTGGTAATGTACGTTAGACCTCCTACTAGATCCACGTAATCCACGCCCAGTCGGCTCAGGCTGTCGTTGAACGAACGTTCAACATATTTGGGATGATGCCATCTTCATCCGGAATTCAGTTTATCGCCGATGAATATGACGAAAACGTACGGGAGTTTCGTCGTAATGAAGACCTCTTCCCGCGGAACCTCAGAGGCACGTAGAGCTGCGCCAAGGCCGGACTCCGTGCCTGATATCCATTGGGATCTCATCTCTCACAGCGTCAAAGTGCTTACCATACGCCCACGCAGTGTCGAAGTGGCGATAACCAGCCTGTAATCATTGAATAAATGAACAAGACTGCTGTGTCTCTCACCTCGAATGCAGTGAGAAACCACTTCTCAGAGGCCGCCATCGCTTCGGGTGTGAAGCCATCCGGACCTCCTCCCAGACCTGTGGAACGATTTGCGCATGACCACAGATTTCCGCACGGAACTGACCTATAGCGGGAATCTCTGCTCCAGTGTTGAGTTTTATGGAAGGAATAGCTGCCATGATGCGTGCGGATCCTCTATGAACAACGACTTTATATAGGGATGATTCTGACATCTGATCTCTGGTCAAACAGGTTTGTAAGGCCCAGAAAGGGCGATGAAGTCGGGAAAGACTTTGCCGTGCCGTGCCGCGTAAGAATGCCGACTTCTATTCTATTCAGTGGTCATCATGTTCTCGTGGCTCTGTCTCGGTAACCCATCCGTTCGGGGTGTGACCTCCTTATCTTATCTGTAGATCAGTGGAATTTCAATAAAGGATAAGAAAAAGATGGACGGAGATCACACCCGAACCACCTTCCTCTTTGGGCGGCAAAGTTTGACCCGAAAGCTCTTGCTTGGCTCTTGCCTAGTAAGTATTCCAGTCATGTTACCACGGAATCAGGTCGCTATTAATTTTATTCGGATGAACCAGAAGGAATTTTTTTTCAAATTTCATGAAACTTTCTGGGTTTGTAGAACTGGTAAAAGTAACCAAAGAACCCCGGAAGGGGGTAATGTTTTCTCGAGCGGACAACTCTCACTAGTGCTGGCCAAATATGAATACGATACGCGTTTTGCCTTATCGTATTCATCATATTCATATCATATTTACCTTCAGGCTGCGTATTGTATTCATATTTTCGCAGTGAATACAAATATATTTGGAACATATTGAAATATATTTTACGTGTAAATTTTAATGAAGTCCATGTAGTTTACGCCTTCGTCTAGCCCAGATTTCAGCCATCCCTTCGTAATAATATCGATCGATACTGTTTCTGCCGTCATGGATGACCGAGCGTCAGACAAAGTGTGCTTGAGAGTTGAGAATGGACATTCGACGGAGATACGGACACTGCCAAAAAGTCCCGCGCCACACGCACCATGGTTTTCAAGGTCCTCTGATTTTGCTGCCGCCACTATGAGCATGATACTGAGGACACAAGTTGAATTTCGTCCGGCTCGACGACAGTGGCACAATGGGCGGCCCAACACTGGTTGGAAGACTCAAGTTTTCCAGTGGAACCTTTGGTGAAAAATGTTGTTTGTTTTTCAGACATTTTTCACTGAAAAAGTAGCTGAAAAACTTAAAATATTTTCACCATTTCTTGAGCCTAAGGTGAAAAATTTGAAAGAAAGTTTGAAAGTGGTGAAAAAAGTTTAAATTTTTCACCACTATTTTCAGTGAAAATATCTGAAAAACAAACAACATTTTTCACCAAAAATTCTACTGAAAAACTTGAATTTCCCAACCAGTGCAAGAATAGGCCAACATCAGGCCATGTTTGCCGCGGCACATTAGACGCTGCAGTTTATCTGGGGGATCCGCAGGCAGCTTCTGGCAGACACGATCCCATCTTTCATTGAAGACGGAGTACGGACCATTCTTGGCAGAGGTGGGAAAGAGCACTTGTGGATTTTCTTCTGTCACCGGTTGAAAGATTCAAGTTTTTCAGTAGAATTTTTGGTGAAAAATGTTGTTTATTTTTCAGACATTTTTCACTGGAAAAGTAACTGGAAAACTTAACAAAGTTTGAAAGTGGTGAAAAAAGTTTAAATTTTTCACCACTATTTTCAGTGAAAAATGTCTGAAAAACAAACAACATTTTTCACCAAAAATGTTACTGAAAAACTTGAATTTCCCAACCAGTGTGTCGTACTAGATAATTCCGGCATGAGATGTACGGCCAAGGGACCATTGCGCCGGCCAGAGCGGCACGAGGCGGGTATGCTCTTGATAGCAGCGAGCAGTTTTTCCAATGGACATCACGGGCGCTTAGAAGAAAAGTTTTGAAATCTTGATCCATCCGAATGAGGACCTAGACAGTAGTCCTGATCCAGAGCTCTTTTGACGGTCTTGCTGACTCCTAGCCAAATCTCCGACACGGCTTGCGATGGCCGATATCCCGACCGCTGGTTCCCAATGTATTCAACTATATTTGAGTATACCGGACGCGTATTGTATTATATTCATATTTATTGTATCATATTCAGCCGTATTCATATTCTGTGTTGAGGTTTGAGCCCGTATTGTATTCGTATCCTACTGAATATTTATCGTGAGAGAATCACCGAGAATCGTTGGAAAATTAGATTCGACCAGAATCGTCGAAGCGACTCTGGAGTCGATTCGACAACGATTCCCGATTACGATTCTTTGATTGTCGACTTCACCTGGTTACGAGAACTTGACGAGAATTGGACTGAGAATCGGGGCGGTCAGAATTGAGGCGATTCAGGACCGATTCTCGCACGATTCTAAATGCCATAATCGACTCATACTGTAGTGTTTCGACCCAGTGTTCACAGGTTGTGACATGTGACCTCAAGTGTTCAGAAAACCAGGTGTTCATTTCATGGGAAATTGGCTTAAATAGTAATCCGGGCCGCAAAAAAAATGAATTTCAGTGCCAATTTCACCTGAATTCAATGATTTTGAGGGCTGTGACCAGTACAAAAGTCAAAAGTGTTCAATTTCACAAGTCTCTGTGACCTGTGACATGAACACTTGGTCGAAACACTACAGTAATCGACCTCATAATCGGCGTCAGAATCGGTGAGAATCACCTACTCTGAATGCCCCTAATAAGGGAGTCAAAGCTGAAATCGAAGGCCGATTCTGGGGTCGATTCTAACGACCGATTCTTCATCAAGAATCGGGATTCTCGAGAATCGGTCAGAATCGGTGTTGCTACTCCAGAGTAGCAACTCGACAAAACACCGATTCTGGGACCGATTCTCGCGTTAATTCTGTTTCGATTGTCGGATTTTGATTCCGCAGAATCGGTGCGAGAATCGGACTAGAAATGGGGGCGGTCAAAGCTCGACCCGATTCTCACTCGATTCTTCACACAGAATCGGTCAAGAATCGGTTCCTCGACACAGCTTTGACTTCCCCTAATAGAAAGTGGACACATTTTGCTAACCGAACTTGGATAGATGATGAGTTTTTGGGTGAATTTCATAGGATTGATTCCTCCCTCTGCCAGAGGGAAAAAATGATGAAGCTTTACGCAATCCGAAATGCACCGAGCTCGAGGCCAAAAAAAAAAGCAAAGCTTATTCTCGTGGGCAGCTGTCATGGTTTTACAGTGTAGTTCCGGAGAGGCAGGTTGGGCTACCACAGACCCTGCTGTGCACACGATAAAGCAGTGGTCACCCAGTGTTACACGAACACTGACGGGAACCTTATTGCGCCGGGTGGGCTCTACAGCACCCTGAACGGTGGTCCTGGTTTACCTTGCCACCTATGTCATCAAGGACTTCAAAAACGACAGAGGTGATATGCAAGTCAATAGAAAGGTGCGTGCTCAATCTTGTACCACTTTCATTTACTAATCAGGACTCAGCAGCTTTACCACTTGGTTGAGGACCTGAAACTTGACCGTGGTGATGGGGAGCCATGGGATCCGCCTATTCCCACCATGCCCGAGCATCGTACCTACTCATCAGGTGCGAGCCCGAGGAAGCGATGACATAACTGATACTGCGTTCAGCTTTGCCCAGCCAGAAAAAGCTGAGATGCAGCGGCGATTGTTTCATAGCGGTCCAAAAGTCCTTCCTTGTGCCTCCCCTCGTAGTCATTACTGCACTTCCGTTAAATTCCCCACTTCAGTGCATTCTATCAAAAAGTGTTGTACTGTAATGCCCATTCTAATCTCATTGACCTTCAGTTGATCATTTTCGGTGGCAGCTGTGCCGCTCGTTACCTTACCCAACCAAATATTTTCTGGCAGCAATGTTTGCTCCAGCTCGGTTCCGACTTTCTGGAAGGATAAAGATTCCCTCTCGAACTTGAACCACTCTTAAATGTGAGCCTAAAGGTTCAGCACCCGCCTCGAAGAGGCCCAATCCTCAGTCATTTTTTAGGACTCGTAAACACAGTTTTCGCAGGAGGAATAAATGCTGTCAGCTGCTCAAGGTGGTGAGAACCTGCGTGAAAGCAGGGGATTAGATGATAGTGCCGACAGCTCGGAAAGAATCACCACACGGGAATCTATCTGTCCATCTCATGTCAAAAAAACAAGACACATCCAAAAGTAAACTTCAGGCTGTGGTGGGTGAGGTGAGTAGAAAAAATGTAGAGACATGAAGCACATCAAGTGTTGATACCTTTACATTGCCTTGACATTTGAAGTGGCTCGGGCATACTTTCCATTGAATGTGAAGATGATGAGAATATCAGTGCACATCAAGGAAAAGTGTACTATCGGGTATTTCAGGCTGATTGTTCCACATACACAGCAGACAAAAAATGAACAGCAACCAATCAGAGCACATATTGACAAGGCTCTGTCGATTAAACTGGTAAAAATCAGAGGGAATGATTATCATTGGATATTCCAGGGCAAGACAGATACAGCTAAGATGAAAACTAGCCGATGAGACCGCAAATTCACAAGCACCCTTCGAGTAGTATAAAGTTCGATGATTCCCCAATGCCATACACCTTCTTAATATGCCCCGTCAACCAACTATAACCGAAGTTCGCTTAGACAACATCTCACTATCATAGTCAACACTCTCGATGTCCTTGTGAAAACTCTCAAAATTGTTGGCCTGGAAGCTATTTTGAATACCACACAGTCCCTGCTGAAATTGGTGCAGGTGCATTTTCCACTGAATCAATATAGAGCAGCTCTAAGTCAGTGTTGTAGACCGCTAAACAAGATAAGAATGAGTGTGCTGAGTTGATGGAGCACACTCACCAGTTGCTTAGTGCAATCATTGGGGTCTATATCAAGTCGGACACTGGTGCCAAATTACCACCAAGCATGTTGAGTCAGATTGCAAAATTCACTGAGTATTTTATCCATGCCCATGCACACATATTAACACCCCTGACATGGTGTATGCAGGACCCTCTACAAGATCCATACTTATGTCGAGGCTCAGCAGAGTGGCGGCAAAGTGAAGAAGTTTTTCCGCCAGGGAGAGATGAGTGTGCTGCTCAAGGATTGCAAGGCAGGATTGCAACAGGGAATTGATTTCTTTCATGTAAGTACTCACATTCAAACCATATGGTGGTAACTGACAATGGCAAAGATCAAAATGGTGGACATCATGACCAATGTGAGACAGATGCAGGACCAGGCTCAGCTCAGACACCAGGAGGTACTTGACATCCTTGAAACAATGTCTAGTTCAGATTCAGCATCTTTGGTATGTGAGTAGATTTTTTGACAGTATCAGTACTTATGGCTGTGCAGATATATGCTGGCTCATATGCAAGGTGCTTAACTTCAATGACACTGCTTCTCCATTGTGCTTATGAATGTTATAGTTCTAATTCCATTTCAATGCTACCCGCAGAGCCAAAGATATTCCATGGTCGTGAATCGGAGCTTGCAGATATCCTCAAGCTTTTCAGCCAAGGCACTCCAAGAATTGCTATTTTGGGTGCAGGTGGGATGGGGAAGACCAGTCTAGCAAGGATTGTTGTGCACCATGAGGAGATAACTACCAAGTACCTTGAGAATCGGTTCTTTGTTGCCTGTGACACTGTATCAAGCAAACCAGAACTTGCGGGACTCATTGGAGCCCATCTTGGAATGAAACCTGGGAACGACCTCACTCAAGTGGTCTTACAGCACTTTTCCAGTAGCCCACCCACTTTGTTGATGCTGGATAACCTCGAAACCGTGTGGGAGGCAACCAAATCCCGGAAAGAGATTGAAGAGTTCCTCTCTCTTCTCACGGACATAAACAGTTTAGCTTTGGTGGTTAGTAAATTCCCCCTTCTTTGTCCTGATCTCACTCATAAGGCCTCAGATCACAATGCGTGGAGCAGAAAGGCCATCCAGAGTGCAGTGGACCCGGCCATTCCTACTGCCCCTACCGCCTTTGGCACAGGATGCTGCCAGAAAGATGTTCATTGATATTACTGATGACAAGCATTCCCTGGAAGAAATGGACCATGTCCTTGCTCTAACAGACAATATGCCACTTTCAATCAGCCTCCTGGCTCATCTGGTGGATATAGAAGGCTGCAAGGAAATATTATCTCGCTGGGAGACGGAGAAAACTTCCCTCATCTCTGAGGGCTATGACAGAAGATCCAACTTGGAGTTATCTATTTCGCTTTCACTCTCAAGTCCCAGAATTGCTTTCAGGCCACAGTCCCAGGATCTCTTGGCCCTGCTGTCCATGCTTCCAGATGGCCTTTCAGATGTAGAGCTCAAGCAAACCAAACTTCCTGTCAAGGATATCCTTGGTTGTAAAGCTGCATTACTACGTACTGCTTTGGCGTACACTGATGACCACAAACGCTTGAAGGTCTTGATGCCTATCAGGGAATACATGGGAAGACTGTTCCCCCCGACAGACCAGATGATAGAACCACTTTTGAAACACTTTCATGAACTCTTGGAATCATACAGAGCAACTTTTGGGATGAGATCTGGGATAGATCCCATCAACCGGATAACATCAAATTATACAAACATCCAGAATATTCTCCAAACTAGCCTACGGAGGGAGTATCACAATATTGTGGATATTATCTACTGCACATGTAATTTCAATCGCATCAGTGTGCGTATTGGACATGGAGCAAGTTTTCTTCTGGAGGATATCACCAACCACCTTCCATCCTTAGGAGACCATCGGTTGAGAGTATATGTAATTGCTGAGCTGTTCCACTCCTGGCAACATCATCAAATCTCCCATCCAGATGCATTGATAACTGAGGCCTTGAACTACTTCAAGTATTTTGATGACCCAGATCTTCAGGGTATGTTTCCTATCCAATCTTCATCCGACAATGGACTGAAAGGGTTTCCAGCCGGCTTTCACGCTATTCTAGGACACTACTACCTTCAACACAACCACAATATTTCCACAGCTTTACAGCATGGCAAGATTACCCTCTCCTTGTCACAGGCAAATAGAAACCTTAGGAGGCAATGTGATGCACTTGATACCCTTGGACAACTTAAAACAATTACTGGTGACCATACCGCTGCTCGAGCCAATGCACGAGAGGCCCAGAGACTTGCCAAGATTTCTGGAGACATGTGGAGAGAGGCACGTGCACTATCCAACGAGGCCCTTTGCTTGCAACTCTTAGGTGAATACCAAGAATCCACGACCCTGACCATCAGGAGCAGAACAATTCTGGGTTTATGTGGTCTGTCTGATGGGGAGCTCAACTATGAGTTGATGGGAAGTCAGGCCGAAATTCACAAACTCAAATCAGAATATGTTGAGGCCTATAATATCTGGAATCAGATTCTGCAGATAGCAGCTAATGATAATCATCAGCAAGGGTTTTCCCTGCTGAATATTGCCGAAATTGAGGTCTTGACGGGAGTTTCAAAGATGGAGATACAAAAGAAGATTGAGGCATCACAAGTCATTTTCAGAGCAAGTAACAATGCAATGCTAGATACTGCATGCAACATGATTCAGGCTGATCTCAATCTCAGAGATGGGGATCCGTCAAGCATATTGTTCTGCAAATGCCTCCAATTTGCCTGGGGGACGTACTCTGAGATAGTGAGTTACTGCCTAGAGAGGCTTGGCAATCTTAATCACTGGGAAGGATCTTGTCATCCAACCTCTTGGGCTGCCGTTTTTCTTGCACATTCCCTCAAGGCAAAAGAGAGGCTAGAAATTTACAAGGCCCTACAATTCCTGGGTGATGTCCTCCTCAAGGAGAATGATGAAGCTACCGCCAGTTCTCTGTTCACTCTTGCCTTGGAGGGATTCACCCAGATGGATATTCACAGCAGAGCAGAATGCATGATCAGGCTTGGTGATCTATCTAAGAAGCATGGTGATTTGTTAACGGCACTGGAAATGTGGGACACAGCAAGGCCACTCTTTCAGCGCTCATCACAGGTCAAGCGGGTTCAGGATATTGATGAGAGGTTGGTTGTGATTGGTGAGGATGTCAAGGAACAGCACAAAAGAAACTTAGATCGACTTGCAGAGATCAATGTTCTTATGGGGATGGTGGAAGAGGTCACAGATGACAATTTATCAGAAAATGAGTTGGAAAAAGAAGAAGCAGGGTTAGGTGTAGCTTGATCTGCTGACAAATATTGATGCTTATCGCTCTACTTATGTACCTGAATATTTATGTGAAATTACTTGAGTCCACTCAAATATTTACAGTATCTATTTATTCATTCACATCTGTGGAACCCAGAGACTCAAACATCAATGATAAGTGGCTGCAGGTGTGATGGTTGAGTGCACTGGTTGGGAAATTCAAGTTTTTCAGTAGAATTTATGGTGAAAAATGTTGTTTGTTTTTCAGACATTTTTCCTGAAAAAGTAGCTGAAAAAACTTAAAATATTTTCTCTTTATAAGACTATGCCTTCCCTCTCTTTATAAGATTACGCCTGTCCGTCTGAAGCTTTTTAAACTCCGCTGATGGCAACGCAATTTCACTGCGGCACCTCTGATCACACAGCCAGAAAAGTCCGGCTTCGCCATGCCGGGCTGATCCCACCTCGGCACGACTTAACAGCTTTTATTGTCAGACCTTAACAGCTTTTACAGCTCTTATGCTTCTTTTGATCTTGAACCGAAGTGGTGGGGCACGGAGCGGCCCGCCACGCTCCTGTTATAAAATTAAAACTGGTCCCCCCACCTTACTAGTTGGGTGATCGGTTTACAATGACATCTATAATGTCTATAGCGGTCTATAGCGGTCCTTGTGGGTCTATACAGCCACTTTGGATTTCCTGATGACTACTACCTCCCAGCGCGCACTGGATGCCTCCTATGCCCATGCCATACAATGCTTCTCACCTTGTTCAATGAAGACCCCTTCGCGCGGAACCTCGGAGGCACGGAAAGCTGCGCCAAGGCCGGACTCCGTGCCTGATATTCATTGGGATCTCATCTTTCAAAGCGTCAAAGTGCTTACGATACGCCTACGCCGTGTCGAAGTGGCGATAGCCAGCCTGTAATCATTGAATAAATGAACAAAAATGTCCTCTGAATAAAGCAAAATATCCACATATGTGAAAAGGCTTTCTGAAAGAAGAAGAATCAGCGGCCATTTTCGGGCCCAGAGAATTCTTTCAATATTTGCGAGCGCCGAAAGGGACACTGAAATAGCACAAATCAGAGTGCATTTCAGGAGCTCTGAATTCGGCTTGAATCAGCCCACCGGGAAATGGCTCCTGAAAGAGCAACCTTCTTTTTGTCGTGGACAAAGGAGAATAAAGGGATTGTGAACAAAGCAAGGTAATTTTGCACAAAGTGATCTGATTCCACACAAAGGCAAAGTTTGTCTTTTAGGTGGCATTTCCGCAGAGCCGATTCAAGATGAATTCAGAGCCCCCGAAACGTGTCCTGATGTGGGTTATTTCAGTGTCCCTTTCTGCCTTAGTGAAAACAGATAGAATTCACATCTCCGGATTTTGCTACTGATATGTCTACTTTCACTACTTAAGCCTTTTCACATATGTGGAAATTTTGCTTATTGGGTGTGACAGGTTTGTAAGGCGGATTTAGCAGTAACCCTATTAGGTTTGTTTAAACAATGGGCTTTTCAAAGTCGAACAGGTTTTAATTCAACCAACATCATACTCTGATACTCAGTACCTCACAGAGCGGGGAAAGCTCATTCAATTCGAGACCTAGGTCATATGTGTTACTTGGTTAATTGTTTTTTTCTTTTCTTTCTGCTCTTTTGTGCGCATCCTTGAATACGCACACAGATGTTGAAGCAAGATCAAGGGGCCCAGAGAGGACACCCGCATTTAATAGACGACTCCACAAACATCATGGATTCATGGGCCGGCGGGCAGGTCGGTGGTACAGTGGAGATGTTTACACTGCCAGTGGATGCTCGATAGCATTTTTGAACAAAAATGTACACATCATGTCTGCTTGGACTGTTGGTACTCATCGTGCTCCTGACGGCTGACAGATGAACGAGCCTAATAAAAGGAGCGGACAGTCTCACAAGGCCCCTCGATCTCCCTTCTCCGCACAAATGTTCTCCAATGCACACATGGTGACACTATGATTACCGTCGAGTTTGCCCGAGTCGGACTACCCTAATTCTCTTTCAGATGCTCGGCCTTATGTCGATCACGCTCATTTCAAGGCCTTCGCGGGCCTATCCGGAGCTCACAGCTAACTGTACCTTCACATTCCCCGGCCCATCTCCATTCCCTGACTGCAGCCAATTTTTTCCGGCCTTCTGCGGCTCTGTGGGCGACAAACCTGTGAGTTCTCTGCAAAGGGGTGCACCACAAACGACCGATCCCGTCATGAGTGCAGGTACCTCCAGGAATTTTCATCCCAAACGGCGCCTGCCTCGATGTCCAGTCACCGGGAGGGTCGTGTGCGTATAATTTCACCGCTTAAAAAAGGCGACACCAATTTACAATACTCCAGGCACCATTATTGGAACGAACAAGGCAACGACCCCCCAGGTTCCTTCCGAGAAGATATGCTTGGAGGCGCTGACAACGCTTAACAAAACATGTGGCGACGGCGCCGTGCGTTACCTTCCTCTCAACACCGCTTTGACCATTAAATAATCGAAGGGCACCGCGCAAGCGAAGGGGGACGGATTTATCTACTTCTTGGAGCCTCTGTCAATTCCCTGCAGTGCGTAAGGGGTGAAATATGCGTTCGATTTCAATTTGTGGGGAAAAAGAAAATCGGGTTTTCTGGTTCCCAAATCGCACGGCGGCAAGGAACCGTACTGCATATGGCTGACATCTATTCCCATACTCGCACGCATATTTTAACACGTTTACTGTAAAATCCGGTGACATCATCTGGAAGATTGCACCTCGGCCCATAGACGTCAACACTGATCATAAGAACCTTAAATACTTTGCTGCAAGCAAGGTTCTTACCCGCCAGCATGTCTTATGGCTCGAAGACGTTGCCGATGCAACATGGTGATTCATTTCTGTCCCAGAAAATTCAAATGTGTTATGGGACTTCTACCCTGAAGAGGGGGATAGGACTTATAGCGCGTAATTGAGGACGTCTGATATGACCTGGCAGATGGTTCGTCCAGTCCAAGCATGGCAAGGGATGTTTTGAGGGAGCTGATAACAATAATAAGCAAATTGAAGAATAAAAATGAGGCTACCGACCTTAGGTGGAGGAATGGACGGTAAGGAGCCAAGTACGCGACGGGCGTAAGGGCATGCAGGATACATTGAGGACATACAGCACAAGTGGTTGACAATACAAGCGGACACTAAAGTTCCGTGGACACTAGCGCGGAATTTGATTCAACAGCGAGAAGTACAAGTGAGAGAGCCTCACGAGTAAGTTCAAAAGAGGGGGAGCATGTGAGAGTCGTGTAATTTTGTTGACGCCAGGTATTGCAGTGGCTACTCCGGCACCGAGTCGCTGCACATCTGAAAATGAACAAGCGATGACGCGGTACGGACTGTGATCGACTGCGGCAGCAGTGCGTGGAGGGGAGGGGAAGGGAAGGGAAACTGCGAGGGATATTGATGTTGTCGCAGAATTCAACGTCGTCGCCGCGGACGGTTGACGCAACACGTCGTGAACGTCGATATACAGGAGGAAATGGAGGAAGAGTGAGAGGGGAAGGTGGGAGGAAAAAAGTGTGTGCGGGCAGTGGCACGCGACGGGAATCCGGATATACGCACCGGATATTCCGTACTATTCCATTACTATTCTATGCACATTGCACGTCCGAACTTTCCATTGACCCAGCGCGGCCTAGGGCGCAACGGGCAGGGCGAGGATGCTACATAAGCGTCCGGTGTGCGCGAAGTTCGCGGGCGGGATGGGGTGGGCGCAGGGCAGCGGCGTCGCAGGTGCCAAAGGGCGGGGTGGGGACGTGGTCGCGCGCAAAGGGAGGGTGGCCGGATTAGGGAAGGGGTGGCGGCAGTGGGGCGGGGTGGAGTGCTGAGGCAGCGCTGGATGGGATGGGTGGATGCCGTTGACGATGTTGTGGGAGAAAACGTAGTGATGAGGGTGATGGGGGTGTTGATAACGTTGATGGGAATACGGCATTCCGATGACCGGCCCGGCGCATTCATTTTACGAAGTTCCTCCCTTTCTCAAACGACCGTATCCCCATTACTCGTACGTCGAGAGCTCTTAGTCTCTTACGCCGCACGTCCGATGACCCCCGCTCTTGCCGCCACTGCTCGCTGGCCGCGCCATCGCCGGGAATGCAAGATTATTCTAGTCTCTGTTACTGTCTCTCGTAGACAGACACTACAACATTAATATTATTAATTGCTCGTACCGGTTCAAATTTGCTGTTTAAAACCAAAACAAGGACATCACTACACAAAGAAATGCAATGGGGTTTCTAACAGACTTCACCTGAGGCGGGTCCTGCAATCAAAAAGGAATGAAATCGACACGGGGTTTGCATAAGTGCCTGGGTATCTGGCTTGAAATTCACATAAGAGTTCACCTGGGGATCTCGATAGTGAGTCCATCTGCTGACCAGGGTAACTCGGAAATTAATTTCTTCAAATATACCAGAAACTGCCTGCTTCCAACTTCTCGCTGTACTCGAAACCCTTGTAAGTAAATCTGTGAAAACCTCGCTGGCAACAGCTGGCAACGTGGCTGGTGGACTCGGGTATTCTTATGGTGGAGCTCACGGTCAGGGTCCGGGGAGCGTGTAAATTATGTTGAATACCAGCACTCGCCCCACCACCGCTTAAAAATGTGGGATTAAAAATGGTATACATGAGGTTTCCCTGCCTTTCCTTGAATGAACACACCAGTAACGAATTCAATGCGACGATTTGAAAATGTTAAGTCTAAGTCCCACTCACGTCGCCGTGTCATTTGACATGTAAATATGCTGTTCCCCGAGATCACTAACCACGCTGGGGAAACTAATACACCGCAATATAATTGGCATAGGAGTCCTGAAACCTGGACCGGCATGAGTTTCCACCGTACTTTCAGCCGCCATGATTCCGAAGAGCTCGCCGTCGCGGGCAGGAACATCAATAGCCGAAACATATCATCGCTGACTTTTATCATGTCATGGGATGACCTGAAGTGATAGCGGCGAAAGTCGCAGTAATTTACAGTAATGTATAGATATTGATCCACCGCCGTGCCTGGAAGCTAATTTGGACCGAAAGGTATATATACGGCGCGTTCAGGGATGAAGCTACCAGTCGAAAATAAATGTTCTCCAAACTTCTCCCCGCTGCTATCCTAGCAATCTTCGCCCTGTCACAGGGTGTTGTAGCCCAAACTGATTGTATGTTTCTTCCAATTCATGACATTTGAGCGTGCTAACTCGGCGCGCAGGCGGACCTGGTGTATGTTCCCTCGTTGTCCAATATGCATCTGAATTTTCATACTGACTGTGATAATCCTCATGCAGTTTGGAAACTGTAAGCAGCCCTTATTCGGGTTCTGATTAAAATTGAAGGCATCAAATTATACAGGCCCTTCCGGCATGATCTGCTCTCCTCCGTCCGAGGCCGGTTGCTTCACGCCTCCCAAAATCCCCATCCATGTCGACGTGTAAGTCTTGGTCGTTGGATCCACTGAATCCACTTGACACTGTGCGTCAGGGGCCACTGCCTGCCTCCTTGCTCCACGTAGATCTTTGTTATGGGGAGGCGAGTGAACTTGCGCGATGACGAGTTGTGTAATCGTAACATACGACTCGGAAACTGCATGCAGAATCAAGCCGTTTTTAGTCGACTGCTTGGTTTATTGAGATCAGAATTCTGGTTCCCTCCCCAACGCTCTAGATAGGACAGGGATAATGCACTGGCACCCCGGGTTTCACGGAGACGCTCCTCCCACATAGAAAGTGATCTGGGTGTCTCTCGAGACCCTCGCCGGAATTTGGCCGCGGCAAAAGAGTCGGTGCCTCGGCGACTCGGATGGCCACGAATCCAATTCGAATAAATTCACTGTGCAATAACAGGCCCCTTTTGCCTAGTCGTATGACTTTCTATGTCTACTATCCGAATCGGAACGACGGACTGAACACCTTCTTTGATTCACTGCTATATCAAGCGCGCGTTCCCACGAGCTACTACTTCTGGTAGCACGTCGCCACTCTCACAACACCTTTACTTATTTCTGATCCCTCGTTTCACATATTCAACCTTAACTTTCGACTCTCTTGCCCAAGCACCCACTCCAGGTCCCCCGCCGATACTCGCAGCTCTACGTGGCCCATTTTTCAACCCGCTTACGAGCTGCACGGATAAATTTGACCCTAGACCAGTATCACCAGGTGATATTAATAAATCTTCAGGCACCGCGCCTCGTAATTGGGATGACTCCAGACTCTCGCTTGTTTGTGGAGCTGGACTGTGCAGGATCCGATGCACTAAATACCCTGTTGCCTGCGCGTTATTTGATCCGTGCAGTTAAGAATTAAAATCCGGTTTGAACTGGGGGAGCCATGTTCACGGGGTGAGGAGACCCTGCGCCGGTGTGGCTGTGCTAGAAACCATATCGGGATTGTTTGTACATAGTTATCATCACCTTTGCTTCCCGTTTTCCTCGTCGCTTGGCCTATTTCGAGGCCCAGAGCACCTTCTGAGCTCTTCCTAGCCGAGTCCTGCTAGTTCTACCTGCCAGAGACCCCGAGCGGTCTCCACCGGTCTGGCTGGGATTAAAATCTAACAGATCGACGGCAATACTTATGTTTACCCCTTCGACACTCCAAATCAACCACACATCCCCTTCGGAGAATCCGGTGACTGGAATTCCAGGCTTGCATTAGGCTCATAGTCCGTGCAATTCAAAAGCGGCAGGCGACTGTGGTAACGGTGAAACCAAGGTGAAACATGTGCGTGGAATCGGCGATTTTGAACAGCGTAGTTGATGCAAAGCGTTGGTGAGTCTACTGCGGGCCGCCGGGCTAGCTAGGGCATTCGCGGGTCCAATTATATGGCGCCAACGTTTCAGATACTTCATTTTTATCACAATGCAGTCCCGTTTACGTAATTTTCCCATTAACGAAGGTAACCCGGTTTACAGCCAGCATCGCAGTCAGATACAAATAGAGAAAGCAAGGGTTGAAATGTTTAATCGAGACCTGCTTGTGCCCAGAACCTCCGTTACCGCGAACCGACTTCGAGATAACCCATTGAAGGGCTACGACCCGGCATAGAAATCGAATGCCGGAATGGGATCTCGCCCTTTCAGGACCGTTCGTTGAATGAATTGCGCCGAATGTCAACGGAGTCAATGGAAAGTCAAATCCAAATTTAGTGCCGGCATCACTACCGGGATCTCTACCTCACCTCCATTCCAGCACATACGTCGGCTGAATGTTCCCATACTCACCAGTGAGTGCAATCCCTTACGGATATAGCTGTCTCCATATAAAGGGTGCACGGTTCAACATAAATATCAATATCCCACTAGCAACATGCTTTACAAACTAATCTCCAGTGCTCTCCTCGTCCTCGTCCTCGCACAGGGCACCTTCGCCGCTCCCCAAGGCGGCTCAATTGAGCCGGTGTGTGAGTAGCCCATATTTTACGCTGGTGTTCAAGATGACTGACTGAATGCAGGCGGCGGACCTACCGTACGTGTTTTTGTCCGATAGACTGCGTCAAGTTTCAACACTCATATTATTGATACTCCTGCAATAGGATATCCCCTGTATGTGTCCTGGTATTAAATTCTTGGGACGTAGTCTGACCTGACTTGCAGGCCCTTCGGGACAGCTTTGCTGCGGGTCTATTACTGGCGTCGGCAACGTGTGAGTCTTTCCGCTGAAATCTGAAGGAGGTAAAGTCAGTTGACCGCATCTTAAGCTGCCAAGCGGCCGGATTGTTGTGTCGCGTTCAGAACTAATATGAGTTGGGCCGCCAAGAGCGAAGGACGGATGCGTGCTAGGATTTCTGCGGAGCTGGAAAACACCCGCGTAGATACACCACGAGAATCCTCCTTTCCGAATTTATCACAATTTTGCCGAATTGACACAACCGGTCCAAGCGAACCTCAGCGACACAAATGATGCTAATCTGCCCGAATATCCTGGCAGCGTGCCAGTTGGCCAAAAGTTTTTTTAGGCCAATCTTCTTCTGCCCACTGCACACCCTGCCTTACAAACTCACCGACCCTATTTTCATCGAAGCGACGAAACCACCTAACTTAGTAGTATTCAGAGCCGCTGTATGGCAAGATCTACATCACAGTCCATAAACCCACTGAAGCAGTACAGTTCAGACTTTCAGTCAGAGGAGTTGCAAAGGAGTACAGTTGGACGTGTACCTGACAATATGTCTGTATATCGTATACGTACTTACTGTATGTGAGGAGATGGAAAACATTCACAAGTTCCAAGCGCGTTCAACGTGAAACGCGGATTGAAATCGCCCACAGATGGTATAACATCAAACGCTCTTCCTTTCCCTCCATCTTCCCCCTCTTCGTCTCCATTGTTGCTCCTCCTGCCAATAGAGTCATTTTTAGTATGCCCATGGTCTTTCCAGCCTCTCCGCGCTCCAGCCTTCCATCTAGATCAAACCAAATTACGCAAGGGCCTCATCAAGAAATCATGGGGAGCCTTGATAGTGATTGACGGTGCTGCATAGTGCCATAGTGTCCATAGGTACACTCCCACTATGCAGCACTATGAGAGTACTGGAGAACCAGGGCTCGGCACTATGGAGCACTATGGAATACTATCCAGTAGGCCCTCCGTGCTGCCTCATCTAATTCCTGGACACATCAGCAGGCTTTATTTCTTAGCCGTAGCTATATTCGTTTGCACAAAAAATCAAATAAGCCAAAATCCAACGCACACTCAAAATGGAGGTTTTCCGAGCTAGAACGAGCATAGTTCCGCGGCCCTGCGGCTATTGGGCGGCACAATACACCGTATGTCGCCGTGTTTTCTCCATCAACGGCCTTAAGTGTTCCATCAGTTTTAGACTTGTACCCCGATTTTGGTGTTGTCCCTCTTTTTGGGGGCACTCCCTAGAACACATGTACATCGACCCTCTCCCCATTATCTAGACCATGCACCCATTTTTGGTTCATATACAACTAGAACTCCTCGGGGAAGGCAAAATCACAAATTTCCGCCGTACATTGAACATTTGTGCTTCCTTGGGATGGAAGTAAGTAAAGCGGATGGATCCGGACCATCCTCTTGTACTATATCTTACTGACACTCTACCTTTGCCTTTATTTTCCCCCTTGAATTGGCCCCAAACGAGCTCGTTTAATTCGGGGTACCAGGGCGAGAGGATGGTGGGCGACATCGTTTTCCCACGGTTCGCTCTTTTTCGTTTCAAAATAGCCGATCGATTATTCCGGTGACCGGCCCGGCGTTTTCATTTGTTGCGGAGCCCTCTCTTTTCGTACGAACCGAATGTGCCCGTATGTCCGCCGGTTCCCTACGACGTACTTCCGGTGCTCTGACCAGGCTCGCTTACGCCGTATTTACGGCCGTATTTCGGCAGTATTTCCGCCAATCAACGCGGCCATCACGGGAGGGAGATTGCCACGTCCTTTCTCACTGGCCAGCCAACCCACTACATACCTATCGTCAACGAATCCGCCCAATCCACCCAGCGCTGCTTCAGTCACCCGCCCCGGGCCTCACCGCCCCACTTCCTTCTACATTGGCGTCCACCGTTCTTTTGATCTTCTCCCTTCGCGCGACCACGCCGGCCTTTTGACGCACCTGCAGTTGTACCTCCCCACACGCTTTCTGCGGCCCGCCACCCCCCGCTCCTACGCTGTCCGCCGTCATGCCCCGACATCAAGATTCAATTCAGATATTCAAGACGTGCCGCCCACCCGCGCAATCCCCAGCAGCCAGGCCCCCTTTCTTCTTCGGAAGTCTCTGACGCCGCGGCCCCCTCTCCTCGGCGTCCCGTCCCCGCGGCCTCCGACTTACGTCGACGCCGGCAGCCTGCGGCCTCCACCCCGACATCTTGCTCATTACTTCGCGCCGCCCTCCGCTCACCCCATCCCGGCCGCAAACTCCGCGCACATCGGACGCACATGTCGCCCCCAACGGTTCCACTGCCAGAACACGCTGCGTCGATGGACTTGAAGGATAATATGCCATTGTATGGAATATATGGTGCGTTCCGCTCTATCGCGTCCCGCTGCCCGCGGCCGCACTCCTCCTCCCGCCCTTAAATTTCTTCCCCACCTCCTCCTCCCTCCCTTCGTATACACGTCGACACCTGTTGCGTCGCCTGCGAGGACGATATCGAATCCCGCGAGGACTTCGATATCGTTCTCACAAGCTCTCTTCCCTCCGCGCGCTGCTGCCGCAGTCGGGGCATGGTCCATGGGGCGTCATTCGACGCGCTCATCGCCTACTCGTCTACACATGCACGCCGCACGTTCTTGGCCGGGGTTTCACCCTCCACACACACATATCGCTCCTTATTCCTTACCCTCCCCGTCCCATATTTTCATTCGTCTTCTCACGTTGCACTTGTCCTTTTGGGGTGCCGGGCACTGACGGGTCGGTGCCTGGTGGCCAACACGAATCTCGCGGTCCCGAACGAGCACTATAGGTCAATAATCCCGCCGTCACTTTCCCCGCCGCGTGTTCTAGCCACTCTGCCCTCAGACTCTCTGCACCGCACCCGTGAGATGTATAGACCGGCTTGTATTCCTTCTCGTGGCGTATGAGTCGCAAGCGATCACATATTTCTGTGCTGGGGTACATAGTGGACAATTATCGAGTGTGCGGGACGCTATGCATAACTCCCAGTGGAGGGTACGTATCCTCCCTCACCTGCCACACACGAATGCTCATCGCTCTCGCAGATCTGATACTGCCCGCTGGTCAAAATGCGTGATGGCAGCAGAGGCGGGGTCGCATTGGAAGTGTGGGTGGAAACTCGGTGCACGCAGGAGCAGACACGACCCGTGTGCTTGGTCGGAGAAAATGCAGTACGAAGGCAGCGGCGATGATGCATTTGCAAGCCGCCCCGTTCATCTACATCTCGTCTCCGCCTTCACCCCCATCTCGCAATGGACTGATCGACATTTATATGGTTTTCTTCCTCCGACCCATTCCTGCGCGCCAAAGCTTTCAATGAGGTTCTAATTTGTTCAATCGCCCTTTGCTGACTTGACGTTTTATTGATAGAAAGAATGGAATCTATCCGATATCGGGTGTGACGCGTATGTATTTGAAGAAAATTGAAACTCGCCTCTTCTCGCACACCAGCCTGCTTGATCCAGGATGGTCCCATGTACTGCAAATTCACTTTTCCGTACGTCCAAGGTACGTGCTTCGATTTTTTTTCTGTGTCCTTTCATCCTTGCTAACTTTTAGGAATTCTACGCCTGCGCATGCGCTACATCGAATTCGCCGCCGCATCAGATTTGGCTGAGCTGTGGCAGTTTTTTTGTTCACAGATCCACAATTTCGATTGAATCGAACTCTAAGTATTTGGGTCCCCGTCATTTGGGTTAACTTTGTTCCTTCCCATAGCCATAGCCTTCCCGTTGACCGAGACTCGACCTTTCATTTATACATCTATAAACTTTTGCCCTGATCAGATGTGTCTGCCGTTTTCCCTGACACATTTAACTGGGAATTGGATGCGCAAGCCTATACAATCCAATCAGCACCCATTCGACCTTTATTAAACCCCTCTTGTGGTCTCAATGGTCAATACGTACGTGGACAGCATTATATGATTGAGCAAATCTTGGTCCTCGGGCATCTCGGGGATGAGTTGAGCGGCGAGTTCACCATCGACTCAAGGTGTGTTTCTCATTCTTATGGTCATACCATGCTAATCGGCCTGACGTTCAAGACGACGTCCCTACATATGTATTTCAAGTGCAAGTTCTACAAGATCAAGACATACAGACATCTAGGTAACTTCGCCTTGGCACTTCTTCTTCTTTGTTACTTTGCTTCGCGGTTGAGGCTACACCCCATCGTTTCGCCCTGCCCTCCGTATCCTCCCACACTTGCCCTTATTTCTCGTTACCGACCCCTCTCTTTCAGAATCCATTCATTGAATTCATATTTGAAACATATCTCATGCACACAGAAAATCTAAACGTAGAGATCGAGTAACGTAGTATAGATAAGTAAGAAGCAACGGAAACGAGAAAGACGAGAGGTAAGTAAGATGGGCTGTGGGGGCTGGGTTCCTGTTTATAATTCGCACCCTCGTGTCATACATGTCTAGCCTACATGTATACTGAATTCAAACAGTTCTACATCTAGTCCTCAACTTCCGTTGTCTGATCCCTGTCCTGATTATCTTCGGAACCGTGTTATCTTGACTCGTCCTTCAGGGGCCTTTACACTGAATGGTCTGGGGCGAAACGAAACTCACCTCGCAGTACAAAACACCGCAGGATTTTAACACCAGCGTAAGGTATCACCAATACAGACAAAGAAAATGTATGCGAAAGTAGCCAACTTGGACAAATTGCGTCGGCATGATATCCACCTTGGTCTACTCCACGGCGTTTTCAAGAAATTAGACGAAGTGGAAACCTCTGCGTTCCATCGCCGGGTAACCCTTCGTGAACTACGTGGTTGAATCCAAGCAATGAAAAAACTCGCTCTGTCCGAATCAACCAAGTTGGTTGAAACAACGAATGGCTTACTGGTCAACCTTCCAAAATGTTGGGTTGTAATAGAAGGTATGCCATAGATTTTCAGTCCCGTTTTCCTCACGGTTGGTCATTACAATCCCTTCTCATTCACTCGAAGCTTAACGGCGCTAATATTACTGTAACATTCAATCTCAATTGACCCCAGGCCCTATGTCGCAACCCTATCTAGTATCTGCATTCAATTACTAGACTTAGTAAACAACGAACTCCACAATCCTCCTGCTGCAGTCGAAACCCGCTGCCTGATATTATCCACGTTGTCAGAAGCGGGACGCACATCCAATGCGAAAGCTGGATTGCCGAGCTCGTCCGGAGGGGCTCGATAATAGTCGATTATGTAGCGGACCTCTCTTCCTGATGCTCGTCTGACCAACCAGTCGTGACGATCGAAGGGCCGTACGCTTCAAGCCTCAAGTTAATAACCCACTTGCAACAAGTTAGAAGGACCCCCTACCTGGCGAACCAAGAAGGCAGCAACCAGCCGGCAACCAGCAGGCCTCTAGCCTTGAAGGAAAGTTCTCTCGGTTTGCCGCATATTTGGACAAGAGTCGGCGCCGCAAATGACCTAAGATCAATCCCATTTCTATCAGCGACGCGCCCACATTTGCGAAGTTGAACCTCACCTCTGCCATCGTGCCTCCCATCGCAGTACATCAGCCCAGGCCTCCTCGTTGAGGAAATTGTGAAGTTGAACCATGGTGTCCATCTGGTCCTGGGGCATTTCGTATCCTTTCCGTGTCAGCGCGTTATAGAACTGCTGCGGACTTGGATACACCCAAGTCGACGAGGACGAGTCGGCGGGATCTGGCTCGGAGGATGTCGCACATGGTATCGAGGACTTCTTGCGCTTGGTAGACAAAGAGATCGATTGATTCGGAGCCGGTGATTGGGAAAGGTTCCACGGGACGTTGTTGACAGGGTTTACATTGTCGGGATTCTGGGACACAGGACACCTTGCGGTCGTTGAAGACGTGAGCTTGCCAGCCTGCTGCACTGGACACTGGCTCATTGCGAAAATCTGAGCTTGGGTGTCAGCTGGGTCGAGGAAACAGAGAGATTGAAATACTTCAAATCTTGCCATCGGATAGCTTTCACCTCCAACCGGAGATCGGCACGCCAGGGCAAGGGGCAGGGCAGGTTTCTCCGGCCGTCAGAGGAACCGCCGTGCCCATCGCACATTGCATAACTGTTCAATCGACGGTTGCGGTATGGTAACCGGCGGCAAACCCTAGGCAACCCTCTGACCACCTCACCAGTGGCGCGGGGGCCGAGTTTAAATGCGCGTGCCTTCGGAAAAAACGAGCGATCATCGGTATTATGGAGGCGGGACAGTCGGACCTGACCAGGGCCACTAACTCTCATTTTTGACAGCAAGAATGGGCGCAACTAGGCGTAACTGTTATGGGCGCACCATGTGCGCGTTTCCTTACTTTTTTGCTCCCAATTTCTGCTCGTGGATATACACCTTAAGTTCGAAAATATGGTTCTTTGTCCGGACTCGTACGAAAGGGTGTTTACTCTGGTCGCGAGAGCGGTACAAAGGTTCCTGTTCACATGCTCTGCCGAACTGTTAGGTTCGGAATTTGACTACCTGCGAACACGGCACTCACCAGTCTTCCAAGCCTGCTGTTGTCGACTGCCTTAAATGCTACAACATGCCCCTAATCTACCGATATTTCTATGGAAAAAAGACATGCGAGTTCCTGACGACCTGACATGGCTTGATGTGCTGTCCGTAAATTCTCCATTATGCTGTTCGGAATTTTGTCATTTCCGATACCTAGGAAAGGCACAACGACTTTGGACATCATATAAAGCACCAATCTCGTGAAATGTGTTCTGCTCAACAGCTCCAGCAATGGTCAGGACTGCAGACGAAGAATTTCACATCTCGTCCCAGTACAAGGTCCCCTCGACCTGGTCGGGTCCAATCTTCGAGATCCGCAATGACTATCCATCTCCGGCACACCTAGGTCCTCCGGCACACTTAGGTCCTAGTCTCCCACCTTTGCCTCTGCCGGCCATTCCTGGCGCCGAAGCAAAATGGCTAGGAATAGACTTCCGCAAGAATCCTCTGGACTACGCCAAATTAATCAAGGAGTACTGCTGGGAAGGTAACACTTCAGTCGACTTTGTCGTTCAGAAAAATACGGTGAGCGGACTACTCCAATCGCCCTTGGTTGAATAACTGACTCTGTTCGTAATACAGCAAAGGGATTGGTACCACGCACCGTGGATGCATGCCTCAAACAATGGCAGGGAGCCGCTGAAGGGCTTGACATTCGAGCGTTCTATCCCGTCCGGGGAGTTTGCTGAGAAGCAGACCGATGCACTTCAGAACTGGGCGATCGGATTTTATAATGCTCCGGGTATGTTGTCTTAATCACATGGGTAGCGCCTGCGCTGTGCGATATTTAAAACGTTGTCCATGCAGGTGCCTCTGTCTTCGGAGGGGTCTGGGAAAACCCTAGCAAACCTGTTTGGAACGAAGACCTGAAGTTCCCCAAAGGCACCTGTGTCTTCAAGGTAAGATTGACGAACTGGCAGTAGCCCCAACCCATCATTCATATACCTGCCATTTTGGCACACAGCTTCTTCTGACGACAGCAACAGACGACCAAGTGTTTACCATGAAAGGTGCTCCTGCCTGGCCTGCGGTAAGCTTACGTCGTTAGTGCCTTTTCATTCCTCTGATCATGCGTCTTGGCTTTATTCGCGCAGGTCATTTCTCCCCAGCCGGACCCTCAGAGAGCGCCCCCGAACGGCAAAGATCGCAACGATTTTTCCAGCAAAGTGCGCCTGATCCAGGTCGACTTCGCTGTTGTTGATCATCGCTCGCCGATTGGCTGGGTGTTCGGCACATTCATGTACAATGGTACACTCAAGGATGTAACTGATGTTCGTCGGGTTTTTCTCTGTGGACCTGCATGATCGATGTACTCATTTTACTCATCCAGCCCTGGGATCGCTTGACGTGCGTCGGCATTCAGTGGGGGAACGATCCCACGATGGATCAAGCTGCCGTTGATGTCGGTCAAAAGCCGAAGGAAACTTGGATCAACCCGGATGCAGAGAAGTTAAGGCTCGCCCTGGGCGGTAAGCGGCCGTCGTGGGGCTATAATGGCCGTCTGTGTGGACCCGGTTCGCATTCCACATGCATAGGTCTCTTTCTCAAGGTCTAACGAGTTTTACGTCTCGCAGCGGACAACTTCGTTTCGGCTTGCGCTTCATGCCACTCCGCTGCTCAGTCGTTCGCCGCTCCTTTGGTTCAGTCTGGGGAGCTGGTTGATAACCAGTGGGTCCCCTTGAACGAAAAATTGACGATGACCTGGTAAGTCGGATCGGACGCGCCCAATGCCAGGTCCGTGGCAGCGAAGATCTTGCAACTGATTTGTTCGAAGGTTCGAAAACATCAAAGCCGGGGAGCCCTTCAGCAATCGAGGAGCCCTGTCTGCTGATTATTCGCTTCAATTCACCGCTGGATGGACGAACTACCAGACTTGGCTCAGCAGTCAACCTCAGCCCACCCCTAACTCCCATATGCTCCCTGGTGCTCGTGTTCTCTTTGGCCTGCCTGGTCCCGTTGGCCGTCGTGTTGTATTCAGCCCTTCGGATCCAGAGAAGGAGATCTCCGAGGAAGTCGAAGAGGCGTTGAGAAGTATCAGGTATGAGGCCCCAGTCGCTCGTGCTGGACCGGATCTAGTCTGGATGTGAGGATTGATCGGTAAAGCGGGAACGGTATGGCAAAACATCGAATCTTCCCATGGGGTAGCTGGTGGACCCGGCCTTGTAATGTGCACTGCAATGAATGTGATTGCGAACCACAGACAGTAGGCTCGTTATCACGAGCAAACACAGAAAGCTTGACCTGGCATCTTGTCGAAAGATCCTCTAATGAATTTCTGTGTGCCGTGTGCGCCGTACATTGACGAGAGTAAGAAAAAATCGACAGGGCGGTGGCTATATTTGTTTGCACAGAAAGTCACATTTCAAAAAATCCCGTTGCAACTTCAAAATGTAGTTTTTCTGACCCCGAGCAAGCCTAGATACACCGCCCCGGGGATCTATGTTCACTGTCAAGCTGTATGATAGACGGTATGTGGACGGGCTTTATCACTTGATCTCCTTAAATGTTTCTCGGACTTGTACCCTCGATTTCGGTGTTTACCTCTCCCATCGCCCAGATTTTTGGGGGGCATTTTATTGAACAGATGTACACCTACCCTCCAGCCTCATGCCCCCGAGTATTCGTTGAGATATGAGTGGAACTGGTGAGGGAAGGCAAAATTGCATCTCTTCACCGTAAATCCCCGTATTTGTTTCTTGGGATGAAAAGTAACGAAAGCGGATCTAGTGTTGCCGATGTCCGGTTCGGTCCGGTTTTTCCTCAAAAAATCCGAACCTCGAACCTGACCCCGGGTTCGGTTCGGAAAAATTTGCTGAACCCCGAACTGGACCTAGGTCCGGTTCATTTGGGGTTCAGAACAGGTTCGAACCTCAAATAAATTCCCACGCACCAGAGCTTGATTTCTGCGGCCAAAAATCATTCGGATATGACACAGGGTGATACTTTCTTATGTAGAGTTCGTCAGTTTGCAGTTCTGGCTGCTTTTAAGCCCTTCAACGCGAATGCTGCAATCTCGCAGCGATTTGATGGCCTAACTATCGAGTGTTGCCACGGAATATTTGAGTCAACCTCAAATCTCCACCACCCTAGCTATTTTTCCTGGATGGAATGGTTCATTATAGGTATCAGAATGTCTTCAGTTTGCTCAGAATACTGATATTTTACACCGCTTTTGGCCATCGGTCCGGTCAGGTTCATTCAGGTTCGGCCAAATTCCAAAAAATCTGAACCCCGAACTGGACCCCGGGTTCGGTCCGGTCCATCCTTAAGCGGCGAACCTGAATTGAGGTTCGGTTCAGGTTCGGTTCAGGTGCGGATCGCTCATCGTGGCACTTTGAAGTTTGGCTAAATTTTTCCAATTCGAACTCACCCCAAACGAGTTCCTTCAATCTGGCCGAGATCGTTTCCCATCCTTTTTGGGAGGTGCTGAAAGTTATCTCCGGGTGCCGAGCTGCCGCTTTATATTATTGGCTGATCTCATCAAGCAGACAGGGGCCGCATCAAGATGAAAGGGCCGCTTCGCGGCCCTTTCGCACTTGTTTCCTTTTAAATAAAATGGCCGATCAATTCAAGATCAATTACGAGAAATTCCGGTGACCGGCCGGGTCCGGCCCGGCATATTCATCTTGCGGAGCTCTCCCTTTCTCAAACGGGTGTACGTCCATTGCTCATACACCGTACGTCCGGTGTTCTTGCGTACTACCTAGTGCTCTTACGCCGTAAATCCAGTACTCTTACTAGGAACTACCACGGATGAGGCAAACCCGGGTCACCCGCAGGTTTACACCGGCGGATTTTGATCCGGGTCACCGCCACGGGTAACGGGTGACCCGTGCGGGTGCGGGTTGGAGGGTGGAGAAATCGGATGACCCACGTGGATATTCTGTGTATTTTTTTCACCTTCTTCTGAGCCCTCTTTGACGGCTAAAACCACTCTGAAATGACCGGATGGCATCACTTCATAGGCGGATCACCTCCGACAACTTCAAGGTCGCACGGTATGAGCCCAAAATGCGGGCCGGTGTGCGCGGGGTTGAGCATACGGCACTTCAAGTGGTGATTATGAGCTGCCCGACTTTAATTCTCGTTCCTTTGTTGAGTCAAACTGTTTCCAACGAAGCCTTAGATTTTTCTTGAATTTTTGCGACTCAAAACTTGACTTGATACACGCGGCGAAAAGAAATACAACGACCTGCGGGTACCCGCAGGTACCTGCGGCTGCACCCGTACCCGCGCAGAGGAAACCTGTGCGGGTGCGGGTATGGTCCTGAGATGGAATTTACCTGCGGGTTTTCACCCGGATAGACCCGGGTGTACCCGTGGTACATAGACCCTAACTCTTACGTTGTACTTCCGGCCATCATGGAGACGCCAACCGTAGATGCCAGCCACGTTTTTTCTCTGCGCAAACAACCACGACGAGCACATCCCACCCAACCTCACCTACATTGTTAAGGGGTGCCGCGGCGCCCACCTAAGCCACCTCAACACTACCCCGGGCCCTCACCCCGCCCCCGCCATCAAGACGTGTTGCGCTCGCCTTTCGCCCTAGTCTCCGCCGTCCGCTCCCGATCCCCGCGTCACTCCCTCCGCAGTCTCCAACTTGCGTCTACGCCGGCCCTAGTCTCTTGCAGCCAGACACTTCAACCGGTGACGCTCGTACCTCGCTTGTTGAAGTCTGTTATTAACCGCGGGGGTCGGATCGTGTAGCCGGCTTATTATGCAATCTCACATGAGCAGAAATCAGTGGTTTCTCAATTCGGCCCTGCACGAAATCGACTAAGTTTAAGTAAGGGCATAGCTGTCATGGATACTACGAGAGCTCACTGTCTGATTTTTCTGGTGAATTTTGAGCAAGGTTTAAATATTTGGGGTGTTGATCATTTGAGCGGTCGGCTTCGGTCGGTTTTAGCCGGGCTTTCCGCAAACCAAGTTTCAGGTCGTTTTGCGAGATTCTAAGTCAACAGGATGTTGGTAAAAGGCGATTTAACTCTACTGGGGTGCAAATCAGATGAAAAATCGCGTCGTTTTCGCCCAGGTTCGTTCGCCGCGACTTCTGCTTACATGAGATTACATAATAGCGCGGCTACGCGATCCGACCCCCGCGGTAACAACAAGACTACGCCGGCCCGACACGCCACTCCCACAAAACATCCGATCTGGCTCCTTGGCTGGGTTAGAGCATGCCTAGGAAGTTGGGAGCAGTCCTGAAAACGGCTATGATCTGCCGCCCACCTGCGCTGGAAGCCATGTGTGCAACCCAGCTGGCTACCAGCCAGAACTGGACCCATGCTGGACCCATAGGAGACTGAGACTGGCCTCCAGTCGGAACTCAGCTGGTGGCCAGTTGCTGGCGACATGTGTTCATCATGTCGCCTCCAGCCGTCGGCCACGTGTCGGACCGTTGGCGGTGTACACCCTCGGAGTCCGCACCCTCGCGCAAACGGGCTCATGCCCTCCCGTCATCCACACAACTCGCACCCCGGAGAGGAAACTTTGGGTCGATGGAAAGGCTGGACCTGCAGGGAATGGGTTAGAATGGCATAAAATCTGCGGTGCGTCTCCGTCGTGTCCCACTGCCCACACACTTTCCTCCTCCCTCCCTTTGTCTGCCGGCATTCTAAATTTCTTCCTCCTTCTCATCGACACCATGGGCGCCATTCTTTGCCTTACACCTTTTTCTTGTAAGCACCCAACACGTTAAGGTACTGAATTTTCTTTTTTGCAGGTGAGCATACGGGACGCGGGACGTGACTTGTCTAGGTGTGTTGTTCTTTCATCGTTGGTCCTCCCTGTCACTACGTCCCGCGTGGGCCGCTCCCTGGCCGTCACAACGTGTGGGTTATTGCTTGCAGGATACCACTCTGGGGTTACAGAAAAATACCCTTCGGACCGTAAACTGGAGGTGGTCCCTCTGAATCCCTTGCTTTCAGGATTCGGGTTAATGTTTTTGGCAACAATAAGCTGCGACTCCTGCGTCTGTATGCCGGTGTTGCTCACGTAGTATGTGCTACAAATAGGTGTCGGACTTTCTTTTCCAGTACCTCCTTTGCCGCAGTCGCAATGCACCTCTCCGCTCCCTAGTAGTTGTGTGCGCTGGATGTGGCTGAATGTCGATTCGCTCCGGACGAATTTTTCAGAGGCCTTGCCTTTTTTTTCTGTTTGTGCAGCTGTGTTCGCATCCTAATGAACTCGTCCTGGTTACGTGCTCACACTCATTCCATCCAGGTGTTTTTATTCGGGCGCACCGCGCCCCTGGAGGGATTACCATCTCTTGCGCCTTGCCCGACCACTGAGTTCCGATAAAGGTTCCTGTACCTCGACCATCGTGATCGGTCTATCATATTGCGGCTCACCTTCGACCTCTCCCCACCTCCCACGATTCTGCTTCCGATATGTCCAGACTCCGGTGGCGAGTTGAGTTATTTGTGTTTTCATTTTCATCAATCACCTTGTGGGTGATTGCCCGTTAACGGTGCACCTTGTTCCTGACTCCCAAAGCGCGACGAGGCTGCTATTCATCCCTGGCACTCGATGCCCTCCTCTGCGATTCAAACCCTGGTCTTGGCTTTGTGAACATGGCGACTTTCGGTGAACTCTAGTTCTACTGCTCTAGCGGGTCCTGTCTCCCGTTCTCGGTGTTTATGCTTGCACTTTCTCTGGTAAAATCGAGTTCCCGAATGCCTGGAAGAGGCGGATCACGGAGGTCTTCGCCTCCGTTAGATTGGCCGCGAGTTTTAAGGTTAATGTTGCTACCTTTTTCGAGGCACCTCCAATTCCCTTCCTCTGCGAGGTTCATGACCTCTGCCGCTGTCAACCTCCAGCGCGTCTCGCTGCCACCGGTCCCTCTGCAGCCCTGGGCTTTGACCCCTTCGGCTTCCCCGTCTTAAGCGATCCAACCTATGCATTGATCAATTTAACTCAGCCTCATCCCACCTCACATCGCGGCTGCTTGAAGGTGCTTATGGTGAGAATGGTAAATATTGGGGCGGTGAATTTTATCATCCCAGCTCAATCCTCTCACCGTTTTTTTGCTTCAGGAGTATCCCTGTGTGGTCGTGCGCTAGCGATCCCGGTGTCCCCACACCCGTTCAAAGACCGAGGAAGCCTGGTTGCTCGTGCCAACGTCCTTCGAGAGCCATATTTTTTTGCTGCTTTGATCATGCGTTTGATATTAGAAGCTAACGGGTCATTTCGCCAAGCAGGGATATGAATGTCTTGCAGGAAGGTGCTATACATTGAACCTGATTTTCCGATGGATTGGCTCGCGTTCCATCAGATAAAAATTGTGTGCTCTAAGAAGAAAGGCCAGTTAACTCTGTCTTCCCTTGTCTCAGGAATTCTTTCAAGTTCCACAGGTCGACCGCCTCATTCCTCGAATGAATGTCAAGAATCTGTTTACCACCTTCGTCCAAAGAGAGGCACATTGTATCGTGGGCCACTCGTGGTTTAGCGAGCTTGTGAGACATCCTTTTTATTCTGAGCTCGTTCCCGTAGGGTATCATTAATTTTCTTCTCCAGGAGGTATGCTGTGAGGTTACGATCCTCCAGTGGGATCTCCGAATCATGGGTAACGAGGTGGAGTTGCGCTTTCCAGGTATGTAGATTCCTGGTGTCTTCATCTTCAACCAGCAGTGAGCAATGAGCATTTTCGTGCGTGTTCGATGGTATCCCGTTTGAGTTGGGCCCATAATGTTCGGACGTTACGTCCGTATTTTAATGTTAATTTTAACGGTACCCCCCTGGTGGGAAGCAAGAGATGTTTTGATCCGACATTCGGCACCCTCTTTCAAGTTGTGCATGTTAGGACCCCGCGTCGTCATCCTCTTCCACTCCATGGATCCACTTGGGCGCACCCGATAGCTATAAAAGAGACGCGTTTTTCGTCCAATGTCCTCGGATATGCCCGTTCGCAACTTCCCTTTTACTTGAACGACTTACTGGTCTCAGTTCCACCCGCAATGAGCACACCAAACGTGGTTCCGGTCATCCTCTCCGCAGCGCCAGGGACCGAAAATCTGCTGGCGGCACACCTTACGCTCACACCGCTTGGAGTGCCTGGACCTACTGCCAGTGTTCCAGGCGCATTTCCGCCCGCGCTCGCTGAAGAAACAACCTACGGGGACATCGCAAAGGAGCAGACTCTGTTCGAGAGCGCAAAGGCGCATTTGCCTGCGCAGAGGGACGTGGTGCGTTCGCTGAGGGCGTATTTACCGCTGGGTGTCGCTGCGTATCTTCGTGCGTACTTTGTGCTCACTTTGCGCACTGTTCTGATGTTATCTGTTAGCTGATTCCGAGTCTCTGTCCTCGGTATTACTGCATCCTCCCTCGAACACGGCGCTCCACGAGGATACCGTAGACGTCGCTCGCGCTACTTCCGTGCTCTACTCCAAGTCCGCGCCCGGGCCGTACGCGAGCGCGGACGTGCCAATACCCACCGGCGACGAAAGCACGACAGTGCACACGGGATACTCCACCGATGCCATCCCCCCATCAGCTTCCGATGTGTATCTCGCCCTCGTACAATCCCCGAGCGCCCTGAGCCCGAACGCGTCGACAGACCTCGCACTCGCTGCCCAGCGCGTGCAGTCGCATCCGACGTGGACCTTGAGTCTCGACAGCGGCTACGTGGGGTCGAGCGAGAGCGAGCTTGCCCAGACGCCCGGGTCGATGGATTCCTTGGATCACAGTCCTATCTCGTCCAACCCGAACGATATCTTCCCAGCCTCTTCCTCCCTTGCGCCCGCTTCGGATGTTCCCGGATCCGCGGCCCTCGACTCTATTAACCCGAAAGAACTCATTCCTTCCGGCGACGCCCCCGCTGACTCTACTCGGGCCGGCGACGTGTCCACGTCTTCCACGCCTCCAAAAAATCTTCTTCTCTCCGTCGAAACGCCTACCCCTACCGAAACCGTGCCGAAAGGCTCTCCTTCCGACGCCCCCTCTGACGCAGCGCGCGCGTGGTGGGCGGGAAGCTCTGAGGCGCTGGGACCGTCGGAAGCCGGGGAGCTTGATGCAACGAACAGAGCAGACGTCTCGCCGTTCGAGACGCACGCGCGGCCTCGGTTCTATATCCACGCCAGCGCCGCCACACTCAACTTCTCCGCGCCGAAGGACGTGATTCCTGCTCACTTGCCGCCAAAGTGTACCTCCGAGCGCGGACACGGCGATGCGAGCAGTTTGCCGATCTCCAACAACCCGAACGATGTACTTCCTCGGAGCGGCGCGCCTTCCCCGCACCTCCTCGGTTTGGCTGCGTTGAATTCCTCCGATCCGAAGGATCCGATCCCCGGCGGTTCATCAGAGGAGGAAGAGGAGGTTGAGGTTCAAACACTAGCGGTGATAGGGTACGTAGAAGGCGCGCAGGAAGGCTACACAAAGAAACCCAAGCTGATGCAACGCCTCAAGAACAAAATGCACGTCGGCGGGCAGAAGAATTAAAATCCTGTACCTTCCAGTTGTATATCGTAGCCCCGCTCCTAGTGTACTTTTTTTACTCATGCAATCCTGTACGTCCCCAGTTCGGATTCAATAAACAGGATCAGATCCGCGCTGCACGACGAAAAAAAAACTGGGCGTACCGTGAGGGGTCCGGCTCCTTGTGGATAGTTCGACGCCAAAATACTGGGAGAAGGTCACCCCCGTGGGCACTACGACAGCTTTCGCGTCTTAATCAGCGCCCAGGTAAGTGATAGTGCAAACCAGCGGGATCCAGCAGTCGATTCACAAAGAAGGCGCTCTTTGAAAATCTGTGGATTTATCCTGATCCACATGGCTTGGTTTCAACTGGGTCAGAGCCCATGGCAGTGTGCCAAATCCGCACGCAGGTGAAAAAATGTGCATGGGACCAGAGAGAGAGATTCCAGTTCAGCAAAGCAGCGAGATGGTCGTGTGTGCGTTGGCGTGCAGAAAACCCGGTTCAGCGCAACGGAAATCGGGGACAAGCGAAAGCGTGCTCGGTGAGGGAGAGGAAAGGAGACCGAAGAAGAACCCAGTATGTAGCACGACTCTCTGCATCCGGTGCGCAGAATGGGCCGCCGTGCAGCCTAAGTAAGCACTCACTGTGAGAATGAACCATCGTGAATTTCTGGATGTTTTTCACGATGTAATGTCTTGTATTTCATGACGGTTCATCTTGGATTTCCATACAATTCTTAGGTTTTCATGATGATTCATCTTGAACGGCAATGCGGAATTTCCGACACCGTTTAGGAACATTTCACGACATATTTTTCACAATGTATCATCATGGATCCGACAATTCATGTGGAATAATGGCTTGCCTAGAGGCTAAAATAACCATAGATAATTTGAAGTTCTCACTAGGTCAGTTCTCGACGTTGTGTAAGTGCTAAAGGGAACTACAAGGCAGAAGGGCAAACTATATAGATAGAACAGTAGTACTAAGTATGGATTGACTTCAACAGTCTTGAAGTCGCGCATACATGCCTGTAGGCAGGTGGGGAGGTCATGACCTGAGTTTTTTCTCGAGACACCGGGTGCAGGCGCCACCCAGCTCCACACCCTGGGAACAAGCAAAGCGTCATGAATTCATGGTGAATCATTGGGAATTCACGATGGTTGGAAAAAAAGGAAAAAAAGGCAACTTGAAGCATCGTGAACCACATCATGAAATTCAAGTACCCAGCCCTGACAAAACATCAGGAAATGTGAAATTCACGAAAATTGTGTTGAATTTCAAGATGAATCCTTCCCACAGTGACTGTACCGAATATCAATGACACTTTGAGGCAGGATTCCGCCGGAAATCCATTGCGTGGTAGGAGAGAGGTCCCGGGACATGCCAACACGCCAACACGGCACGGCACGGCGTGACACGGCTTTTTCCCGGGGCCCCCGATAAAAGCTGTCATACATCTCTCACCAAAACAGATGATAGAAAACGAGTCTAAAATTACATTTTAAGACTCGTAATACGCTTCAAAGTGAATAGGTAACGGTGATCTCCTCGTCTTCGAGAGGCTCAAGGAGCACGAACGCCGAGGGCGTCAACTCGATTGAGTTGTCCCTGCACCCAGTGCATAAGTCCTGAACTGTGACGGTGACGCTGTTGCCATTGACAGCTGCGAAAAGAAATCAGCTACGAAATACTCAGCACAACCTCGCAGCAACCATACCTGTGACGGTGACACTCTCTCCGCAATGTGAACCATTCGCGAAGAGGTTGGATTGAATTGTGGCCGCAAAGTCGGTGTTCTCAATGCCTGAACCACATGCGCCGCGCCCACCCTGGGGGACAAAGATCCTCCCTAGCATTAACAGAACGACTGAGCCAGGGTCATAAATGGCGGACATCTGTTGACCCACCTGGGACATTAGCAAATGTCGTCGCAGCAGCGGCGACGGCGAGGAAAATAGGAAGAGATGCGATAGACTTCATGAATTCGACGGGCAAAGTTGCTGCTGCATGGGATGAATCAAGAGTGCTCTTATGCCTGCGGACTGTGGGGGTATTCGGTAGAAAGGCTCAGGAACAGAGAAGCGATGAGAGGTACAGGGTTGGAGAAGGAGCCTCATGGCGATGGTCGTCCCTGAACTCAATTTGGACGACAGGAATATCCGTGGAAGGGAATTACGTTATCTGCAAGTCTACACGATTGTGATGCTGAGGAGTGTGTGCATTTTACACACGAAATGTGCCTGTCCGCCCTCGATCTACCAATTCGTCTGAATTTCCACATGTCAAAACAGCACCGCCGGTCACAGGCAGCTGAAGCCCCAGGCACGGCTTGAATAGTTTTGTCGGATAGGAATGAGGTTCACAGCCCTATTTGAGCTGATTGGGATGCCATTGGATGTCTTTTTTTAGGAGACGACAGTTCGTAACTCGCGGTATTTGCGGTGTGGGAAAGTGACGGGTCCAATGGCATCTGCCAGTGAGGAAACTCTTTGGCGATCACTGGACGGCGCATTTGCCGATTCAACCGTTCAGTTATATTATTGTTCCCGCGCTTCGCACTGTCATCGGCGGATCGAGGTATGTACGCGTTAAGGTCTTTTATCTCTCGCAAACCCGCACGGCTGCTGGGTTCAAGGGCGCAGATTCAGGTACTTTGGTCTCATCCATTTCTTACGGGCACAGATTAAAGTTTACGGGCTCACGTCCCTCACGTGTTGAGGTTGTTGAATTTAAACAGTGTTCAGATATTATGCATGGATTTAAACTCATTTTCCGAGGCGAAGCACGGGTTCCTGCTAGTCGATCGACTACACGGACAAACACTTCACCGCCTGCGTTCTGAGCTCACCAAATTGGCTTGACAGATGCTGCGTCTATTGTGTCTGTTCTTTTGACTGCAATTTCCACAAGAGTCATCACATCGCCACGAGGCTAGCGCTCCTTCTCCGACCCTGTACCTCTCATCGCTTCTCTGTTCCTGAGCCTTTCTACCGAATACCCCCACAGTCCGCAGGCATAAGAGCACTCTTGATTCATCCCATGCAGCAGCAACTTTGCCCGTCGAATTCATGAAGTCTATCGCATCTCTTCCTATTTTCCTCGCCGTCGCCGCTGCTGCGACGACATTTGCTAATGTCCCAGGTGGGTCAACAGATGTCCGCCATTTATGACCCTGGCTCAGTCGTTCTGTTAATGCTAGGGAGGATCTTTGTCCCCCAGGGTGGGCGCGGCGCATGTGGTTCAGGCATTGAGAACACCGACTTTGCGGCCACAATTCAATCCAACCTCTTCGCGAATGGTTCACATTGCGGAGAGAGTGTCACCGTCACAGGTATGGTTGCTGCGAGGTTGTGCTGAGTATTTCGTAGCTGATTTCTTTTCGCAGCTGTCAATGGCAACAGCGTCACCGTCACAGTTCAGGACTTATGCACTGGGTGCAGGGACAACTCAATCGAGTTGACGCCCTCGGCGTTCGTGCTCCTTGAGCCTCTCGAAGACGAGGAGATCACCGTTACCTATTCACTTTGAAGCGTATTACGAGTCTTAAAATGTAATTTTAGACTCGTTTTCTATCATCTGTTTTGGTGAGAGATGTATGACAGCTTTTATCGGGGGCCCCGGGAAAAAGCCGTGTCACGCCGTGCCGTGCCGTGTTGGCGTGTTGGCATGTCCCGGGACCTCTCTCCTACCACGCAATGGATTTCCGGCGGAATCCTGCCTCAAAGTGTCATTGATATTCGGTACAGTGCTTACTTAGGCTGCACGGCGGCACTGCCACGTACCCCTCTACTTATTATGACGAGTGCCTTAATAATGTTGTGGGCGCCTATATACATTGGTTAGCCCCCCCAAACTGCACTTTATGCACGGCGTATCGACTTTCGAAATTATCTCAATGTTTGCCTGAATGCCCATTCTGTGACTTGCTCTCGTGTGCTTTACCGCAAGCTTGAGCGAATTCACATTTAGTTTGCGGTATGAATTCATCAGGCGGCCTCCATGGACCATGGGAAAAAAAATGAGCTACAGGGTCTGTGCTTACTGGAGGCTTTAATGGTTGAGATAATCATGAGTCGCGTACTAGTCGATAGACGTCCCCAACTACGACGTGCACGCCAAGCCACGCCAAGCCACGGCTAAAAACCGGTGCCCCCGAAAGGTTGTCTTGCGTTCTCGCAGGGTGCGCGGGAAGAATATTCGGAGAGTGCAGAGAGGAGACGACTGTGAGTCAGAGACAACGGCCTGAACAACAGCCATCGCACCCCCCGCCCTCTGGGCGCCGCGGGAGGAACCGATAGTTCAGATCCCCACACTGTGGCACCCCGCCTCGTGCGTTTGCCCATTCCCCTGGGCGGTCGTTGTGTGTTTTTTCATCACTCCTTTTCCCGGAGGCTTCGCGGCCTCTGTTCTTTACATGACTCTGCAGACTAACTAACCAATGTTAGTTGTGCTTTGTAGATTTCGTACCACCAAGAAAGAGAAACAAAAGAGAGAGACAACGCGGACATACCTCGAGCCACAGCAGGATAAGTTCGGCCATTGCTGAGTATGAACCAACACGAGTTCCGATCGACCTAACGTCTGCCGCACGTCAGCCAAATACATTATATATAACGACGCGTCGAATTCGCGTGCGATGAGGTTGAAATGAATTGCCTTGAGGTTCTGTGAGAAATGTACTGGAACAGTCGTCTGAAGTGGGCCGTAAGCCAGTAATTGTTAACGGTGAGCAAGTGTAGTACATACCTCGAAGTCGACGTAAAACTGCAAGGACGCGTCAGTAAATCGCTTGCAGTATTAGAACGCGTCGACGTTCCAGATGAAGCCCAGTCAGCAAGAATAATCAACAAACTCGAGACAGGAGGATCGGTGTTCACGTCAGGTTGAGGTGGACTTGGCGAGGTGATCGCAGAAGACCTACGACGGAAAAGTAAGAAGAGGTCTGTCGATATCGTACCGGAGGATTGACCTTGACACAACACTCACCTCGGTGATCACCAGAGTAGGATAGATTGGCGAAGATTCAGGATGAATGTCACGGAGTTCACGTGGCGTGCGGCGCCCTTCGAATTCTACGCTGATTTTTTCTCCTGGACTTTGATTCATTCGGCCAAATAGGAATGAGGTTCACTGGATTCAACCCAGCGCTCGGTATCCTCCGTCCTCCGCTGATTTCCCCTCTCAGCCCTTGACTCACAGTCGTTCGCGCTCACTGAACAATTATGCGCTCCATCAATATACATGTCCTAGGATAATCAGCGAGGTCAAGATCAGTCACGGGTGAAAGGGTAAATGAGTAACTCTCCCGCTGCGCGCCTCCTCGAATCCGGCACCGACGCCCGCCCCACCGGCCGCCGCGACTCACGGCTCGCGCACGCTCGACCGCAACTCCGCCGCGAGCCCAGATCCTGCTCGCGCGCCCAGATCCAGGAAATGGGGAGAGTGTTAGTATGGGAACTAGTACTGGCAGTGGTAGTAGCGCATGAGGCGGACGGCCCCGCGTAACTGTGCTTTCCATGGTGGGCCTGAAACCAGATCCGATGGAATAGGGTGTGATCGCCGAATAATCTCACCTGTACCAAGTATACTACGGAGAGTTCGCCGAAGGGACACGAAAAAGGCCTAGTGATGCCTCAAATATACGGACTCAGGCTTCGTGTAGATGACGAGAGATCTCACCTCTGCACGAACAGCGCCGCGACAAGCAAGGGTGCGCTCATTCACCGCCGCTTCATATCCGAGGGCCCGTTGCTGGAACTCGGGCAGCCGCGCGCATCTGCATGCTCCTAAAAGGGAAATCAGCGGGGTATGCGCAGAGGGCAGGCGTACAGCGGGGCGTGGTGGAGAACGGGCGGCTGGAGGTCGTTGCCTGGAGGGCAGCATTCATAGTAAGTACAGCTACAGGAGTATTCCACCTTGGCCCTGGGCGTCGTCAAGACGCCTATTTTCCAACGTGCGCGAGAGGGGGAAAGAAGGCTTACAGCGGGCGGGGTGGAGAACGAGCGGCTCGAGTTGCGTTAATTCCACATCGTCGCGCTAGGGCCATGGGATTCCACGTCGATCGCGGGCATTTATGAGGAAATCTAGTGTCCAAGGCGCGCGAGACGTAAATATGCACGGCCAGTGGCGAATCACGAGAGCGGGGACGGTGCTGGAAGGAAAGGAGGGGTAGCAAGCGCAAGATATGCGTAGGGAGCAATCATCCACCCGAGAACGCGCGGAGGGAGAGGTACAAGGGTGGGTGAGTTGGTTCTCCTGAATGTTCGCGGCACCCATGCAGGAGGAAGGGCCTCCCAGAACCGAGTACAGCGGTTAGAAAGAGACAGGGACAGCAAACATTAACAGGGGGTGTAGCAAGAGCGCGAAAAGTGCAGAACTCGGACAACTCAAAGCACGAGAACAGTTGCAGAGCCAGCGCACACACCTTATAATGAGCTTAGCAACGCATTCAACGGGGAGAAACCAAGAAGAGAGCCCGGAGCCGATGCGCAGTCAAGACCACGCACAATGAGCGCGCATTCGGCGCATAAGTATGAAAAACGTCGGAAAGGGGGTTGTAAGGAAGCCGGAAAAACTGGGCCCATGGGAGCAACGACCGACGGTGATGGGAGAAAGCAAAAGAGGAAGCCGATCAATCAACACAGCCACACCCGGGCCGATCTTTCTTTCCGCTTCCACCATTCGCCCACGTCGCGACGGTCTGACCTAACGTTGGTCGACGGCGTTCACCCTCCAATGCTGCCTCGCAACGCTTAGACATCGACTGTGCTAGAACATGGTGTCAGCGCCCTGGTACTGCGTCTGAACGATTCAAGCGCGTCCTGCCTATTCCTGCAGAAACAGAATCAACAATCCAATGGCACAATACTGTTCAACATCTAGTCAAGGCTCCTGCCCTAGCCCCCGGCCTCCCGTCCCCGCCATCCGACGCTCTTAACTGCTGAAATCGTGTACACGTCACCGCACCGCGAGTCGGCACTCACGCTTTCCCTCCTGAACCTCTGACTACGTTTGGTAACGACCTGCATGATTTCTGTGCCACATTTATCTCCTGGAAGCTTCACATGCGACATTTTCATCCCTCCCTCAAGTTAACCCGCGCAATTCGGCCGAAATTTGGGACTTCACTGACGCGATTCTAAGGTCAGTCTGTGTCGGATTTGCCACCAGCGGTGCATTATCTCTTCTGTTGCTACTTACTTGGAATCCTAGACACGAGTTTCTAGAATGATGGGTTTCTGTAACGGCGGAAAAAGGGGTGCGTCTGTACGAGTCGTTCTGCGCTGTCGCTGCGGATAACGACCTCCCCTAGCAATCTTTCTTTCTTTCTCGTATTGCCATCGATGGGGACTAGATTGATACATTCGCCCCCCTATGCCCTGGAGTTGGCCTTCTTTTCTCTCTCCTTGCATACCGCACTCATTCTCGATGCTGTGATGGATGTGACTTCCCTGGGGCCAGGGTCTCCCCAATACTCGCACCTCTCCCGGAGGGAGTTCCGCACCTCGTAATTTTGCTGCTTCCTGTGTCCATGTGTATTGACGAATGAATGCCTTCCATCGCTTCTGCCCACATTCATCACAAGTCTCGCTTTTCCACCGCCGGCATCCAGACGAGGTCAAAATCCCCTTCCGAAGCACGTTGCGAGTCTCGGCGTTGCTTCCAAAACATCATTGCACCCTTTTCCTTCTGTGCGTTGGCGTCCTGCTCTAACCGTTCTACTGGGAGCTGCATATCCTCTAGGCCTCGGGTAGAGATCTAATCCTGCATGCCGCATGCCTCGTCTTCTTACTTGTCCGCTCCTCTCCCCTCTGATGTGCTCTCGGTATCCCTCATGCACGACCTCGCTGCATCTCAGATCCGCGCGCCGACGGCCTCCTCCTGCTGTATCTCAACGTGCAGCGATCGCCTAAGACGCGGCCCTGCCTGCCATCATGAGTGAACGCCGTAGCTGGGTGCTCTTTTCGCCCCTTCTTGTCTGCGGCCGCCTTCAATCTCAGGTGCAGAGCCCATTTCTTTTGGCGCTCCAGCTCGCGCGTTCGCGATTTTACCCGGGTTGGGAGAGGATCAACACAACAACTGTTCCACCGCTGTGTCTCCGTTCCGTTTTGCTGCGTACACGGGTTTAGAAGTCATTTAAATTCAGTACATATCAAGATCTTTGTCCCACGTATCGTACGAAACGATGTGTATGCCGCCGGCCACCGGGATTTTGTTTCGAGGACGCTGAACGCCTCACCTCAATTCACCCTGGACACCAGGTGTATCGACTGAAGAACACTCCTCCTCCTACCTCGGTGCGGTGTTCGGCGCCGACCTTGCAATATTTGACCACATCCGGTGGGGAGGAGAGGCACAGGCTCAGATCAGTACGTGCTTGCTTGGTTTTCGAAGTCCAAGTCCAAGTCAGCTTGGAAGGACTTCGTGATATGGCGAACGCGAACGGTGTGGTCCACCGTGTGGATGATGCCGCCGACCACACATGGAATATCTGGGCTTTCAATCTTGTATTCCGTGCCGATCCAAGTACCCACTGCCCCCGCGTCAGTCCAGCAGGCCTGCTCCGCGACATCCAGATCAGGTTCGTTAGACTTCCCTTAACTCACCACACCAGATGATCTGTTGTAGATCTGCTTCTGCGCCACCTATGGCAGACGTACACAGCCGGCTGTGGCTGTGCGCCGGAAGATATATACAACAGGCTTAGAGGCCCATCGACGGGACTTCTCTTCCCATCCTTTCTTGTTTTCATGTCCGCGACAGACACAGACGTTGTAGACCTCATTGTTCATGAGATTCAAACCAGTTGGAGTGAAACTACGGTGGGCCCACCGTGTTTCGGGTTCCCCATGCTGACACTGTTTATCATAGGCCGAAGTATTTATTTACGGTGAGTTATGTCGAACTACCGGTTTCCAGATGCCAACAATTGCAAGGGGCCTATCTTGTTATGTTCGCGTTTTATATGCACTTGTTTCGTACGCGCGACATGGCGAAAACACACCGTTTCCTTCACATTTCGACGATCATACTTTTCATTCTTGGTACTGCACACTGTGCAATCCAACTCGCGATGTCTGTTCTTTTAACCAGGAGTTTTACCGCACACTTCGTGCTCCGGCATGAGGAAGTTATCGACGCAATCGGCGCTGCGGGAAATACGGTTTACATCACGAGCAAGTATGTTTACGCTGTATAAAGTGGATGTTGCAGTTCAGACCCTGTACAGCATGATCGCGGACAGTGTTTTTGTGAGTCAGAAAAACCTCCATTATTTCGTTCTCACAATCTACAGATTTTCCGGTGCTACAGTATTTGGAACCGCCGACTCGCAATCATCGTCTTCCCAGCATTGTTGGTTTTGGTTGCTGCCGGTGAACTTCTGTTATTTTCTTTCCAAACCTGTCGAGATTGACGTGCCTAGGCCTCGGCTGCGCGGAGTTGATGTTGTTAATTCTCTACCTCTCCCAAAGGACTACCTCAGCGTTGAACACACTCAACGTCGTCGGCCTGAAACTATTCATCACATCCATTACTGTTTCTCTTCTCACCACAGTCGTTTTGATGGCATTAACTAGTTTGGTATTTGGATCCCTGTCAATCGTCGCCCTGATTTTTCTCCAAAGTGGGCCGGATCTGGTCGCTTGCGCGGGCAGCACGGGTCGTGATGGGACAGAAAGCCGCAGGAACGTATTATACGGTCTGTGCCATGATGTGATTGTCAAATCTCCCGTGATCTCAACGACGGTCCAACTGAAATGCCGCCACTAGCCTAGAGTCGGGTGCTTTGTACGTTGTTTTTGGAACCGGTTATGTTGCTATTGGATTCAAGCTGGCCATGGTTGGGGTGCAATTTCGTGATCAGCTCTGGAGGTGCGATTTACTCACCACATTGTCGACAGATACTTCCCGGCGTCGTTCTGGCACAAGTTGTGGTCAGTACCCCCACATTTCTGCATCGACCGTTCACTGGATGTGTCTTCCTGCAGGGCATCGCACCAACAATCATTGCAGTCCGCGTGGGCCTTGGTTGTAGCGTCGAGGATGTGAACAGCTTCGTAGTGCCACCGCGCGCGGCTCAGCGGCCATTTGCCGCAAAAATGCAGACTGTCAGCGATGAATCACTGGGCAAACATGTTTTATACATACACGCCACCGAGAATGAAGCTGCCGGACAAATCGGATGACCTGAGTGGCAGCAGATATAGGGCGCCAGTGGGTTTTGTTCGGCGAGGAAGGTTTATCTAGGTAGATGTGTTTTGTGCATAAATACGACGGTCTCCCGTGCCTCATAACGTGGAAGTTAGCGTTGCTTTGGGTTGATCTCCGGAATATCTGTGAGCTCTCAGGACGTGCCTACGTGCGAGCGGCAAGGACGGCCTCCCGGACCTGTGTTCGCAAACCAACCAAAAGAAAAATTTGTTGGGCTCACCATCAGCATGCGGAAAGGGATACCAGGCCGGCCCACTCGAAACCTGGATTGAATTCTGATGCCCCCAGTGTGGTTGCCGGAAGCCCCGTGCTCGTGCCGAGTGCGGGACGGTGAGCGATGTCCATCGAACAATATGGACTTCAAGCAATCTATTTGTGTCAAGGTCATTCCTGACTATTGTATCTATTTGTTGAAGTCGCGAACGTTTTATCCGTCCACTGCCGGAGGGAACCTAGATTCAACAAATCGTTCATGCTGAGTAATGGAAGCTGGGTCGGCGAAGGCGTGCAATAATTATCGTTTTCGGAAGCAAACTATGACACCGTGAGGCTCTCTACTCTTCCTCCCTCCCATCACATCAGTTCTTCTAGTTCCTCGACGATTTGTGACGATGCCGAACATTCACTTCGTGTCGTGCTTTGAGGGAAACTTAGGTAAGAAATTTCCCGTTGGAAGCTCTCGTATTTTAGGAAAGTGTTCAAATCCAACCGTCCTGCAAGGACCACCAGATTCTCCTTTGGCAGAATTTCATTCATGTCAACAAATCATTCAATCGCCAATGGCTCCTACGCCTGTCGTAAAGCGGCCTCCGAAGATCTGTCTGTGGCATAAATCATTCAATCGCCACTGGCTCCTATGCCCGTCGTGAAGCGGCCTCCGAAGATCTGTCTGTGGCACGCTCTTGACAGATGTGTTCACTCGAGTCGTGAGCAGCCATTTCCGGAATTCATTCACTCATTCTCTTAACTGAAAGTTTGAGTTCTTGGCCAGCAGTCTTCGAACTTCCTTAACGTGTCCGCAAATTCACTCCCTGATTCAAGTCGCATCTGCGCGCCACATCTAAGTTTTTTCACAGTTGGGCTACTCTTTCCACGGCAGGCCTAAAAACTGATTTGACGTGCACATCTGCCAATGAACTCTTAACTTGACCTTCTGCACAGCCGCAGTCCTGCTTCTCTGCTCCACCCGCTTAAATAGACAGCTTTCCAGACAAGCCATCACGGAAGCCTGGTTGTCGCTCCCCCTTCCCATTCGTTGTTACACCTTCTTTTTCTTTCTTCGACCCAGAGTCGATTTCTTTGTATCCTCCAAGTTGTCTTTCAGCTTCGGCGCAATGTCAAAATTGGTGAGCAGCTCAGTTCATGTCAGTACCACCGTTAATAATATACTTAGGCACACAAGCAGCCTGATTTTGGGTTTTGGTTTGATATAGCCTGCCTATGGGTGCGTACTTATAATCACCTCACATGATCACTCTCACCATTCAAATTTCGGGTCTCAGGTCGGGACATTGTTCTATGGTAGAACTGCATTTATCTAATAACCCGATAAGTGCAGCTCAATATCCTGGCACAGGAATCTACCTAGTCCTTTTCTGTATCTGCATCTACATCCTTCTCCACCGGCCACGCAACGCCGCAAACGGCATCCTCTTGGGGACCGCGATCCTTCTCTTCGCTCTCTCCACGATACAGGCAGTCTTAAACCTGCTCTTGGGCTCGATAGAAATTCTGCACCTCGGCGACAAGTTCCCCGCTGATTCGATCGGTTCTGCCGATGACATGCTTTATGTCGCAAATAAGTGAGTTTCCGTTGTAACTGGAATGCGGCTCCGTGCCCATATAATCTTCTTCCCTTAAATAGCATCGTCGCGGATAGCCTCTTAGTATGTCTTCTCTTACCTTGAAAGGGAAAATGCTGAATGGCATCGAGATATATCGCTGCTGGGTGGTGTGGAATCGCAACATTTTCGTAACCATTCCCGGCCTGACGGGCCTAGTAATCCTGATTGGTAAGTTGCACAACCATACATATCCCGAATCATCCTCATTTTCCCTAAAAACCCGAACAGTTTTCTCAGCAGACCAACAAATTCCTCTATCTGCTTATTACGCGATGACTCTGGCCACCAACGTCGTACTTTCGGTCCTCACTGGTGAGCGACTGATCAAGTATACATGTCTATATGCTGAAGATTCACCTCCCGTTCAGCGGGTAGAATCTGGTGGATTGGTCGCCAATCCCGCCTCGCCCAAACATCGAAATCCAGCGCGCAATCACCATATGCATCGACAATTTCCATCATGTATGTCACCGCACGGCACTCGAAGCGGGCCCGGAAATGCTTATGACCTTCCCCAGCCTCGAATCTGGGATAATATATTCTGTGTTTGTCGTGGTAAGGATAGCCGTCGATGACCTTCAACCTGAGAACGTGGTGTTCTTTGTGACGGAGATGCTTCGTCAGATTGTGGTGCGTCCATATATATCCTCATAAATGCCTGGTCCAATTCTTGAAAAACTATGGCCATAGGGGATCGTTCCGACCCTGATCATCGTGCGCGTCGGGCTGGGTATGAGCGTGGAAAGTTCCAGCTCCACTGCATCGGGAACCGCAGCAGCCGGAGCCAGATCCGGGACAGGCCAGTGGCAGGTCGGGGTGCCGACGCTGGACAGCGAGACCAGTTTCACAAGCCAGCCAAGTCGACATGTCCTCGGGGTCATGCGCTCGCAACAAGGCGACGTCGAGAAAGGCATGAACGCGGATGCGAAGCTAGGGCCTGAGGATCGTTCGTATGACTATGGCGTTGCGAGGCCGCAAGGGGGAAGTTTCTGAGCGCTTGCGGCGAGTCGCGACTTGCGTTAGATGGATGAAATGGACTTGAGTTTGAACAATGACCTTGGTTTGTAGGCTTTGACATTTGTATGATACTGTATACTTTGAGTCCGAATTTCGATGAGAATCGAATGATGGCTACATCAAAGCGAGGCAACACAGGGAAACGGTCCAGGGAGAAATCCCGTACGAGCGCACACGTCCAGACTGAGATGGCGACATGGTGCCTACCCTGGCTGCGAGCGAATTTCGGCGCCGGGGCTGTGCTGGAAGCCCACCTCGGAGAGCGTGACCGACGGGAGCATCAGGATGTCGCGCCGTGAGGTGGTGTTGCGCGGGCTGGCGCGCTGAGCATAAACGAAGATTAATAAATCGTCTGTACTCGAAGGAAGCGTAGACAAGGATGGAAGCATGGTAAAAGGGAAAGGAGGGTATGTAATTGAGGGAGGAGAATAGCGGGTTATAGAACACGGACGCAGATGAAGCATCGACATAGGAGGAATAAAGGTGAAAGCCAGCCGAGGAAAACCATCGAGCAGGAAAGGGTAGTAATGAAGCAGAAGAGGCGAAGTGGAAGCCAGACTGACCCCATCACGGGAAGACGAAGCCGGACTTTCCAAGCGTTGAGACCGGTGCGGCGAATTGAGGACGCGGTGAAAGCGGGAGCGAATGTCGATGCTGTCGCGAAGGGGCTGCGCCGTCGCCGCTGTCCGCAACGATAACGCAACAGACGGGAAGGGGGAAGATGCGCAAGAAAGAGCGAAGTCGGCGTCGAGGACGCAAACCGTACACAATGGGGGGGAGCGGCGCGGTACGCATGGCAGCAGTAATCTTAGACGGTCGCGAGGAAGCGCAGCATGGCGTCGAAGTTCTCCTCAAAGGGATGGGAAGGCGTGGGTGCGCGTTGGAATAGAATGTGAGCGCGGGAGCGGGCCGGCGGCGAAGCGCGAGAACGTCCAGACACGAAGCACAGTGTGTACACCAGCAGCGGCGGTAACGTGAGGACGCCGGGTTTCCAGCCACTCGACGGGAAGGCATGGCGAGGCGGCGGCAGAATTTTGCGATCGGCAAGGTCAATTGGTTGTGAAGAGAGAGAGGTGTATGGCCCTGTTTGGCTGCGGCGCGTTTGTTGTGGCGTGCGACCCGGATCACTCGGCCCGCACCCTTTTGCCCTTTCCTCTCATCCTAACTCATCGCGGGTGGTCCCCGTTGGCCTAGCGGCCGAACACTCCCGTCTCAAGCAGTGCGTGCCATGCTTCTGGAACTCATCGTGGATTGGCCAGAGGGTAAACGGGGTGGTGAGTTTTGCTCGCCTTTCGATACCGACTCGCAGCAAAGGAGGGCCGCTACGCTGTGTGGTATTTTTATCCATGCATCCACCCCTTTCCACCACGGAAACTGGAATAAATCCTCTCACTTCGAGCCCCGGCAATTTCGCACGACGCGGTATGTACGAGTATCTTCCCGCGGAAAGAAGACAGAAACATCGACCCCACCGCATACAACAACTTTGAGAACGACACGCCCCGGCGCACCCTTTCCACTCCGCCAATTACCCCAGCACCACCAGCAACTTCCACAAAACCCGCCCCCACCTCCCCCGCACTACGCGTACAACATGCAGCATTTCCCGCCCGGCACCTACGTGTACGGCCCGCCACAGCCTCGGCCGCCCCAATGCACCCACCGCTCGCCGGCGCAGCATGCGCATGACGACCGTGGCCAGCGTTGCCACGATTCCAACAGGCACCCACACCAGCAACCACACTCCGCGCCGCCGTATGGCTCGTACGCGCCCACCCTCCCGCGGTCACCCTACCCTCTGGGTCTCTCGGCGCAGGGCGGTACTGCCGTGGAGACCGACGTGGTGTACACGGACGACTCTGGCACGAAATCGAGCGATCGCGTATGGAGGCGCTGCTTCCACTGCCATACGACCGAGACGGCTACGTGCAGGCGGAGCAATTTGAATCGCGGGCAGATGGTGCGTACTACTACTTATTACTGTTTTCTTTCCGTTTGGCGTAGTGCCTGTTTATTTACCCTTTCTCGCGACTTTGCGTTTTGATGCACACAAAATGACGCGCGTTCATAGTTGAACAAATGTGGCCTATTCGAGCGCACCCACTCCCGCCCACGCCCCGATGAGTTCCCGCACGAGCGGGTCCGCTCGCGTCGTTTACTTTGCGCGCGGTACGTGTGTTTTTATTCGGCAGTTATTTCCTTTCCTGCCTTTTCGTGCGCCGCGTTATGCTTTTTCCGTCAACACATTCTTTGAACCCCTTTCTTCTCGGCGCGTCGCCCAAGCGTCGGCAAGGACGCCACACGTTCCTCCAGTCGTCTTGCTGCTCATCGGTCCCACCCTTCGCATCTAATCCATCCTACCCACGTCCCTCTCATACCATTCATGCAACAGCTTTGTGGGCACCACGCATTCCAACTCCATATCTCCAATCCTACGGACATTTTCCCGCCGTCTTCTTTGGCGGTTTGTGTACTTTCGGCGCCGCCGTTCGCATTCATTCCATTTCCATCTCCATGACGCCCACGTCCGTCCCAAGGCACGCATTCCACATTTACGCCACAATACCGTTTGGTCCTGTGGCCAGGTTTCTCTCTGTGTTCGTCCGCGCGTACTGGGCCTATCCTGGCTCGCTTCCTTGAAAACCTGCACTCTATTTTGCACGCGCTGTGGCACACCCGCCATGCAGAGCGTCCTGCTTCCTCCTTTCATGGCTCGCGCGCGCGGCTCGCCACATCGTTTTGTGCGCGCAGCGTGACGCTCATATGCATCGCTTCCTCCTTTCCTCCTCAATTTAAATCCCTTTTTTGTTGCATCCTACTTACCCTCATCGTTCCCTCCGTACTAACGAACCTCGCAAAAACAACAACAACATGAACGACCCCAACAACAACGATCCCACCAGCCCTGTCAGCGCCACCCGCCTCCCATCTCAATTTGGGGTTCGACTCCCCACGTCCGAGTTGCTGATGGACAAGGCGCTTTTTCCAGGTTCACCGCCATTCTCCCGCTGATCTGTAACCACAGGCACTCAGAATACTAATTCATTCGGGATCTCGCAAGTTAGAGTGCTTCTTAGCCCGCCTCGGCGTCAGCTGACGAACGTAGCAAAATATCGAGCGCGGTCAACCGGCACTTCATTTCACTCTTCAGTATTCACTGTACCGACGGACGGGGGCAAGAACATTGATCTGGTGTGGTGTGCGGCACACAGTTCTAAGCTCTTCAAGCCTATTGTTACGCTTGCAGTTCGGGGACCAGCACCATGTTGCACATCGGTATCTATTCTTTCTAGAGGTAGAAAGTAATATATGCTGAAAGTGGCGCAGGGACTGCAACTACAGTAACACGATGGACGGGCAGATCTATACCCTCAAGGATTTCACCCGCAACGCCAAACCTTGCCGCGGGACTTCCGATAGTGGCCAGGGCCAATACATTACACTCGGACGCAGCGACCAGTGAAATAAATACCTGTTCATCGACTTTGGCATCTCTTCTCAATTCGAACCTGGCGAGGATCTTCGTGTCCCTCTGATTGTAGGCAGCGATAGATCACCTCCTAAATTCAAGCAGCCAGCGGATGGCTCTTACGATCCCCGGCTGATTGCAGGGGACTTGATTGATCCGTTCCCTCTCGACGTGCATTACTTGGGAAATCTTATCCGACGGAACTTTTTGGATGTAAGTGTCTCGCGAGACCATTTATTCTTGCAGTAACTCAAAAAGAAAATCGACAGGGATACCCTGGTCTCTTAAAGCACCGGCTCCTCGGCGTCGAGTTTATCCGACGTCTAGTCGACGACATGGTGCAACTGATGCAACTAAGCGACCGACCATGGAATCCATGAATCCATTGTTTACAAAAAAAAAAAAATGACAGCCTTCTCACCAAATCGGCCCAATGTCGGCCTCTACCCGTATTCACTCTCTAGTATGAATTGTGAAGCTTCAAGGGGTTTCCATTTAGTTTACCGAAATCTGTAAACGGTAAATAAACAAGTTGGAGCCCTACCATGGATCAGGTTGTAGCTCGTTTTGAAGAGATACGTACGGGGTTGAGTACACGGAAGCTGCGCTCTCGTGTGATAAAGGAGACCGATCATCGTTTCCACCTCCCCCGCATCATCGGTCACTGGTTTCGGCGGATTATGCTCATCCTGTTGGGGGTTGCGGTACTACCTTCGCCTAGCATTTAAAACGACCTTTCTTAGATTCCTGAAACCGGCGTCCTCGGCGGGACCGTGCCGTGTAATACTCTCACCGGTCATTTATGTCAAGCAGGCTGTCTATTCGGACGTAATGTCAGCTTGAAAGATTGTCTATGCTCTGCCAGTGGACGTAGTCAATTATGCCAGCAATCGCTGGATAGTGGTCAGACCGACGCGTCGAGAAGAACGCGACTTACAATACATCCTCCTCCTCCGGCATTAAGACGCGTCTAAGTTTTTTGCACAAGAGCCTACATCAGCGAGCCTACTTCATGAAGTTGACGCCTGTCGACCGGCGTCTGCGTGCGTAAATCAATGATTTAAACCGTTTGCCAAGACCATCAAATCAAATGGAAATAAAAACCAATGCAGAATGTATTGCTGTATTAATTAATGTCCATGAGTGCGATTGATAGCCGACGCCTTTGACTTACAGCATCCATCCGGCATAACTAAACTTGCTTCACCCCATTTCTTTCCTTCCCTGAGACTGGAGGGCCGAGGCGGTACGTATGTAATGCACCTTGCGGAGCGTGCATGTCAGGGAGGCAGTGCGACGGTAAGTGGCACTTCTGCCAACCGAAAACAAGTAATTAATTGTATGTAATCTCCTCGGCACGGCATCTGTAGACAGGCTGCACGCAACAGCAGCCAGATAATAAAAGAACACACATCGCCGCAGCCAACCGGGGTTTGCAGTCATGGGCCAGTCGGAATCCCGCCCAAGATCGCCGCCGGAGCACCAGCAACCACAGGAGAAACTGCGCCGTCGTTTGCGCAATTCCATCCATGTCTTACTCCCAACAAGGCGCCACAGCACCGCAAACCCCGAGCCACGCGTCTCACGCCGCTGGCGCCGCGCCTTTTGTTTCCCGTCGCCTTCGCCATCGCTGGTCGATGTGCAGGGAAATGAAGAATCAGCGATATACGAAGACGCGGAAGAGAAAGGCGACACAGACGCAGATTCAGACACGGAAGAGGTACTCCTCCTCCCCTCGCTTGACAATTCTGGCCACGAGGCCCCGACGCCCATGCCGCAGGTGCAAGTGCCGCACCTCCGTGTCCCCGAGCAGCAGGCGGAAGTGCCAGATTTGGAACCGCAGGTGCGGCGGGTGGACGAAGAAGTTGCGCCAGACGGAGCCAGCGAAGAGGGAGAGAATTCCCACACAGACTCGGCCGACATCCGTGCCCCGCGCGATGACCGGGTCGAGGAGACTTCGACGCCCGTGCTGCATACGTTAGAGCCCTCGCTCCCTGCGGCAGGCTCGCAGGTAGACGACCTGGAAGCGCTGGTGGAGGATGCGGGCGAGGGAGTTGATGCAGTCGTAGGCTCAGACGTGGAAGCTGCGGGCATTGGCGCCCCGCTCGATGACCTGGTCGAGGAGACTCTGCCGCCCGCGCCGCGAGCGTCAGAGCTCTCGCTCCCTACGCCTGCGCCTGGCTTGCATGTAGACGACCCGGAAGCGCTGGAGGAGGATGCGGGAGAGGGAGTTGACGCAGTCGTAGACTCGGACGTGGAAGACGCAGTCATTCGCGCCCCGCTCGATGACTTGGTCGAGGAGACTCCGATGCCCGTGCTGCATACGTTAGAGCCCTCGCTCCCTACGCCTGCACCTGACTCGCAGGTAGACGATTTGGAAGCTCTGGAGGAGGATGCGGGACAGGGAGTCGATGTGGTCATAGACTCGGATGTGGAGGACGCCGGCATTCGCGTCCCGCTCGATGACCCGGTCGAGGAGATTTCGACGCCCGCGTTGCATGCGTCAGTGCTCTCGCTCCCTGCACCTGCGCCTGACACGCAGATCGACGACCTGGAAGCGCCGGAGGAGGATGCAGGAGAGGGGGACTTGGCCGCCGATATTCCGCGCATTCCGCAGGCGGTTGAAGAAACGTCGGATGGGGAGGCTGAAGAAGGGGATGATGCAGTCGTAGACTCGGACGTGGAAGCTGCGGGCATTGGCGCCCCGCTCGATGACCTGGTCGAGGAGACTCTGACGCCTGTGCTGCATGCGTCTGAGCTCTCGCTCCCTACGCCCGCGCCTGGCTCGCAGGTAGACCACTCGGAAGCGCTGGACAACGATGCAGGAGAGGGTGTTGATTGCAGTCGTAGACTCGGACGTGGAAGACGCGAGCATTCACGCCCCGCTTGTCAACTTGGACGCCGACATTCCGCAGATTCCGCATGTAGAAGTACCCCAGGGGGAAGAAGAAACGTCGGATAGAGAGGCTGAAGAGGGAGGAGAAGCTACTGCGGACTCGAGCATGCAAGATGTGCTCTCGCGGTCACTGTTTACGTACGTATTTCCTCTTTTCCCTCTCTGCCTCCGTTTCTTACCGTCATTCGTTCGTATCATTGATCACGGTTTGGCAGCTCACAAGCCATACCCACGTCCCTTGTCGCCAGCGCGTTTGCTCGGGCCGCCGCCGCGTCTGCTCATCCCGGTTCCAGCTCACCGGCCAACGCTCCTCCGTCTTCCTCTGCGGACACTCTGCCGCAGACTCCCCCTCCTAATCTTGGGAACAGTGAGTACTCTTCCGACCTCTCGATTTCAACACTCAACCATAGCCTCCGCCTGCGCCAGTCCAGCAGGCTGCGTCAGCTCCTGTGCGGCGGCCTCTGTCACCTGTGCGGCAATCCCCTTCATCCCCAACTCCGTACCCATCCACTGGATCGTCAAGGAACTTGAGAACCGGAGATAAATGCTATGTGGTGAGTCTCACCTCCCCTCTTCCACCATACAACGCTCAAAAACAACACGTAGTGCGGTGAATTTGGTCATTGGGGAAACTGTTCGCCATTCACTCAATGGATTTGCTGCGTTTTAATGATACCGTCGTAGCTTGCCCCAACGACCCAGATGAGGCCAAGAGAAGGGCAAAGTATGTTACGTGCTGGACGTGCGGTGGAATTGGGCACTATGCCACTGGTCAGTAGTCAGTCCTCACACACAGATCACACTCGAACATCCGCATAGACCCGGAATGTCCCAGCTCACCCGCCAACGCTCCTCCGTCTTCCTCTGCGGACACACTGCCGCAGACTCCCCCTCCTAATCTTAGGAACAGTGAGTACTCTTCCGACCTCTCGATTTCAACGCTCAACCATAGCCTCCGCCTGCACCAGTCCGGCAGGCTGCGTCAGCTCCTGTGCGGCGGCCTCCGTCACCTGTGTGGCAATCCCCTTCATCCCCAACTCCGTACCCTTCCACTGGATCGTCAAGGAACTTGAGAACCGGAGATAAATGCTATGTGGTGAGTCTCACCTCCCCTCTTCCACCATACGACGCTCGAAAACAACACTTAGTGCGGTGAATTTGGTCATTGGGGAAACTGTTCGTCATTCACTCAATGGATTTGCTGCGTTTTAATGTTACCGTCGTAGCTTGCCCCAACGATCCAGATGAGGCCAAAAGAAGGGCAAAGTATGTTACGTGCTGGACGTGCGGTGGAATCGGGCACTATGCCACTGGTCAGTAGTCAGTCCTCACACACAGATCACACTCGAACATCCGCATAGACCCGGAATGTCCCAGCTCACCCGCCAACGCTTCTCCGTTTTCCTCTGCGGGCACGCTGCCGCGAACTCCCCCTCCTAATCTTGCGACCGGTGAGTTATCTTCCATCTCAAGTTCAACGCTCAACCATCGGCTCCACCTCCACCAGTCCGGCAGGCTGCGTCAGCTCCTGTGCGGCGGCCTCCGTCACCTGTGTGGCAATCCCCTTCATCCCCAACTCCGTACCCTTCCACTGGATCGTCAAGGAACTTGAGAACCGGAGATAAATGCTATGTGGTGAGTCTCACCTCCCCTTTTCCACCATACGACGCTCGAAAACAACACTTAGTGCGGTGAATTTGGTCATTGGGGAAACTGTTCGTCATTCACTCAATGGATTTGCTGCGTTTTAATGTTACCGTCGTAGCTTGCCCCAACGACCCAGATGAGGCCAAAAGAAGGGCGCAGTATGTTACGTGCGCGAAATGTGGTAGAATCGGGCACTACGCCACTGGTCAGTAATCAGTTCTTGTATATAGATCACACTCAAACGTCTGCAGACCCGGAATGTCCCAGAAGGCGAAGTTACAGGAGGTAGGCAGCGCTGAGGTGAATCTAAAGGGGACAGAGCAAACACGGAAGGATTGCACAAAAAAAAAAAACTCTGTACATGAACATTTCGCGTCAAACCCCGCGAGTAACCCTTGGTCATTACTATCTTTGATAAATAACTGCATTCACGCAGCTGCCAGATTTACCCACAGCCTCAGTTCAGTACAATTTATGTTGGAATAGAGTATCAGGCAAAGTTTATCCCATTTCAGTGTTTCACTACCTTGAATTCGCAAAACTATTTACTGCATTTGTTGTCCCCCTGCAACTCCCCATCGTCTAGGAAAAGTGCATAACTGAAGGTGGCCTACAGCTTAGTGTAAAACACCACCAAAGCCTTAAGTTTCCGCCACTTTTTGTTTGTTGAGTCGCTCTAGAAGACAAAAGTGGCGACATTGGGGCCTTTCGCAACAAAAAGTGGTGCCCGATTCAATGTGAGGCCGGACATTGCCCGCCGGGTCTCACGTTCAAAAACCCACTTTTGGACTTGGTGAGAGTTGGACGCTGTCGGGGGATGGTGAAATCGAACCTTTAAACAGCCTTCCAAATGCGAAAACAAACTCAGATCTCTCAGAAATTACCTTCCGGCTGGCAACTGTTTAATCGTTTACTTATCATTTATTTACCGTTTGCGGTCACCTGTAAACTAAACGGTAAATTTAAACGATTTAAATCGTAAATAAACGGAAGAAAACGGAAACGGTTGGAGCCGTAAACCAAACCTTCAAAATTCTTGAAATCTCCTGGGGTAATGGGGTTCCTAAAAGTGGGCTTATATGGTCTTTCACCCCATCTATCCGTGTATCACACATTCCCCAGGAAAATCCCCAGCATGCCGGGGTTTAAGCCGGGTTCTAGTGTAATACCACCACAACGTTGTGGTTTTATGACGAAAACGATTACTTTCCTGTTTTTTTTTTTTCAACCGGATCTGAGTACACCGTTCTCATGCTATGACTCGTGAAGGAGTAACCTCGCAGTGTCCCCTCGAACGACCCAGTATTGGTCGAGATACGGCCCTACCGAACTGACCGACAGAGTATCTGTCATTGTTTGCCATACACGTTGATGCCGGCAACGCATCCGTTTCGTTCATAACGAGGTAAGTATGTATATGGCCGGAAACCTTTGCTTTCCCTCTTTCTGATCGTATAGGTCTCAATTTTTATCCCAACTTTTCTACCTGAACGTCGATTTCTTTCCTCCTCCAGGTACCTTAAAATTTACCGTGGGAAGTCGTTTTGATGACGGTCGGCCCGGCCCACTATACAAATCGTCTAACTGATCTCGCTTCTTTTTTACGTCACCTCTCTCTTTCTCTTCGCCCATCTCGCTCTGTCCTTCATCGACCTGAAAACGCGTTCCCGCCCCCTCCTTTCCGCCCTCCACTCGCCCACTACGCATTAACCCGCGCCCACCCGCTTCGCAAATCCGACTACGTGTTGCAGGCTCGATCTACCGACCTGTCCCCTCCGGCGTTCCCGCCTATTCAACAATGGATTAACCCGGCCACCCGGCCACCTCCGGCCGCCCCGCCCCCTCTCCGGCCCACCTCGTCACTCGTTGTCACCCCCGCTAGCCCGCCGACCGGAACGCAGCCCGAATTGGCCACGTTCTCCTCGCACGCGCCCACCTCCGAACCAACGCGGCACCCACTATTATTACTATACAAGTGATACGAAAGGTGCGTAACAATAATCCAGCATGCGTTAACCGCTGATTCATTGCCTTGCAACGGCCCACCTCATTTTCCTTCCTCCTTCCTCTCCATCATCCCCTTCCCCCACTCTACCCGACCTCCCCTCTCATGCCCAACTCCACCCCAAACGTCTCCACGCACGCCGCCTGTATTTGAACGTCTCCGCGCACGCTACCCTCGCGCTCTCTTCCCCCACCCTCTATTCTCCGCGTTGGGAACCTGGTAGTCAATGCGAACCACAACGCTAATCCCAGCCGCCCTTTCCTGTCCGTCAATCTCCCCAACGACATTTACACATCAAAACATTTTGTAGCACCGTTTCCCTCCTCGCAACGCTCCCCCTCTGACTCACATCGCAAATTCCTCAAGCGCATCCCTTCTTTGACTCGCCATTCCAATTACATCCCCGCACGCAAGATCTGTGCTGCCAACTCCACCGCCTCTCGTTTAACACAAGATACACCCCGCCATTCTCAACTTCCATCTCTACCCCCATCCTTGCCTCGGACGACTTTGCGGGCGACTGGGGGACTCGAAGGAATGACCGGGGAATTGCAATTGCAACGACCTCGCGTCCGTCCATTCCTCCAGTCTTGCCCAGCGCGATGCGTTGCACTTCACTACCAAGTTTATCTTCCGCCCCCGTGTTCACACGTCTTTTATTCATCTATTGTACGACGTTCCCCAGGCAAGTACATGACCGCTTCCACATTCTGGAGAGTATCGTGAGTTGATCCTCTGCCCAACCTGATTCCCATTAGTGATATCCTCGGCCACAGTGCCGTTCTCACAGTTGGCGAAGCTGCGCAGGCTTACAATGTAAAATCGTCCCTCCTTTATTTAACGCTTCAGGCGGTTTGAAAAATCTACGCTGTTTCAATTCCGACTCCAGTAACGAGCAGTGTGCCGCATCTTGCAACGCTGTGCCGCATCTCGGACTGATGTGCCGCATCTCCGGCTGGCGCGTATGAATGCCGTGGGCCGCATCTATGGTGCTGTGTCTGCCGCGTCTGTTCAATCCCGGGCGAAGAACGGTCATCTAGCCGGAGCAAAAATCTGCAGCAGCCCGGGCACCTGTTCCATGTATTCGTATCTCGCGGGTCGGCCATCACTCACTGAAATCTATCTGTACTATCGTGGTTCGGTTTCGAGCGCAGCCTGGAACCAGTGTGTTCTTTTTTTGACATAATGTGTCACAATATTGTAAGGAGTGTCCCCACGCACGGTTGCACAAACGCGGAGCTCAAAAGTCAGTAATTCGGCGCAATCAATCGGGGAAAGAACTCACACACAATTAATCTTACTGCACTGACCCGGGAGTACTGTACCGAAGTCCAGGAAGCACGACAGCGCCAAGACATTTATTTCAATTGTCAATCCTGGATTTTTAGGGGCAATAAGGTAAGGATATTGCAATTGACCAATTGTCTGCATGAACATTTGAGACTGGGGGCCAAAATCGAAATTTTTCGGGATCTTGTCGGGATCTTAGATCTGACCTCACCCGGGAATATCATGGGTCCTCTTGGCGAGTCTTCCGGAGTCCCACGGATGGTTCATCACGTGCTTCGATCTGCGTGCGAGAATCTGCTTGCTTCTTGCCCGACGGGACGGCTCACACTCATAAGAGCCCAGGTTTGGTGGGCGGAAGGCGGAGGGAATGCTCATTCGAAGCATGCCGACACGCCCTGGCCAAATATAATGTGATCTATATCTAAAGAGGGGCGACGCACTTACCGCCCTCCGACGAATTAAGCCCGCGCGTACTAGTTCTTCCCCCTGCGCTGACGGCTGTCTCGGCTGAACGGCCACAGCCAAAGCCGCTGCTATTCCACACATGCCTGAAGAGATAGCAACGATCACCCGAGTAAAACATATTATTGACTTCAGTCACGATCTTTTCATCCGTTCTTCGCGGACAGCAGTCTTGGTATAAGGGCCCCGGTGATACCTGTGTCGCTACACAGTAGTGTAAGTCAGTACTTGTACATCAGGAAAACCCTTCATTGGTAATTTACCCCATTTACCCCGAATTTACCCCGAATTCAACAAGCTTACCAACATTACTTTCGGTTACCATCTTACAACAGTCCTTTCTGATTCCCTCAAATTGGGGGAAATTACCTTGCATTACCCTCTATTATCCCACCATTATCCAGTCATTCCAGGTATTCCTGGGCTTAGAATTCACTTGCAACACACAAACGGTACGGGAGAACATGTTTGAAAAATAAGAAATATTTTGAATACCTTCAATGCATTCCTGGCACCGTTTGGGACCGTGCCGTGTAATCCTACCTACCTACCTACCGTGATTTTATTTTTGATCACAAGTTCGAAAGGGCCGCACAAGTCCACAAGTAAATTGCGATGATACTGATGCTTGTACGTTCAAATTCGGAGTTTTAACAAACTTTCAGCTACTATTTCTGTGAAAAATGGTGTGAAAAATAAACCAAGTTATTCAGTGAAAAAACTGTGTTTTGAACACTGAAGTTCTCCGGTAAGCATCAGTGAACTCTGATTCACCCATCCTTCTTCCAGTAAGCACCCAAGTATGTGAGGAAAAGGACACTCACTTCATTTCCAGTTGAAACTTTGATTTTTCAACCCCGCTCACTGTTAGAAGTTGACTCTGAGAGTCATACAATTGAGCCCGAGCCCAAGCCCAAGGTCGCGGGTCCAAGAAAATTCTGAGCCCGATCCAAGCCCAACTTGAGCCCTGCATTGGGTCGGGCCCTCAAAGCCCGAGCTCAGGGTCAGGCTCGGGCTCAAGCCGAGCCGGAACATCACTATGGACATTTGAGGTACATGAACCGTACATCTTACGGCAACCGCCAAGCAACCGGCACCGAGTGGACTACAAACCGCGTGGCACAAGGACACATTCTGACCGGGAGACCTTAAGTACTATGGAGAACGTGTCTATAGATATTCAATGCCGAGTACTCAGTCTGTATAATTTCTCGATACTAGCCTTTTTCCCATGCTTCGGCATTTCCCACCAATGAGAAGTTTCCCGCTCACCGTCGCCAAGACTATATACCTATTTACGTTGGTCGGATTTCCATTGACAAAATTGCTGATTTGCTCCATGATTTTCGTCCTCGGAGGGCTGGTTTGTTCTATCTCGGACCCGCCATTGCGTTTTCCCGCGCTCCGCGCTCTTTGCTCTATGGCCAAACACCTTCGCGCATTTCGGCCTTGTTTTACTCCATAAAGAGGCCGGACGTGAGCCCGTTTTCGGTCGTTGAATTACTCTACGCCAACCGAGCTAATAGGGAGTGACCGGGGGCCTCCAATTTGAAGGCGGGGACCTTGCAAAATGTGACATCGGCTCTATTTAAATCTCGCGCACACTGACTGACCTCCTGCCGCTTGCCTTGTGCCAACACCCGTCGCCCGCTTGTGCTCATGTCCCTCCTCTCTCCCAATGGTAACCCTAACTTTGTGCAGGGAAGTGCGAGTACGTGTCCGTTCGTCAGTCGTTTGAGTCTTCCTGACGATGCAAACTGGGAAGTCGCCGCGGTGACGTGGGTCATGTATGATGTGTGTCTTACCTGGGATCGAGAGGTGCGTCTCAGCTTCCAGCGGTGTCGTGCGTTATATTCACCCCGCTGTACCAGCTGTCGTCGGTCTGGAGGTACGTGCCTAAGGCTGTCGGCAGCATTATTTCCACTCAAGTTTGAGTCTGCATGCCAGATCCCCTTGGTCCATTCCGAAAATTCTATTCATCTTCAGCCGCTACCACACAATTTTGGCGCTGGGGTAAGTCTCGGTCAGTTGGGCTTGGTGTCTGTAAATAGATTTGTGAACTTTTCTCAGATTCTTCCTTATGGAAGCCAGTATGTTCCTACTCAGTCTCTTATCGAATGCTAATACCTTCCAGTCGGGACAACACATTTAACTTTGAGGATTGGTACAGGGGGTCCCCTTCCCACTGATCCGGGTTTCTGGGCTGTAAAGTTTCGTTTGATGCTCTCTCATTCCTAGATCTAACACGCCGTAGCCTTGCAAAGCCAACCTCCCAGTGCGTCGCACGCTTCAATGCTGCCGCTTTGTCGCTTACTTCCTTACAGTAGTAAGATTATGCGACAAAACGCGGATAACCTTCTGACTTGGTTGAACAAGCTCTTATGTGTCGCGCTGGTACCTGGGCTTGACTGAAGTGCTCTCCATCATGTCTGGGCAGTTCATGATTCTGATCCGAATCAACGCTGTGTATGGATGGAGCCGTCGCGGTGCGTCGCATTTGTCAAATCGCGGGTGAGGCTGCCGACTGAGAGCCGTCATCATGCCTTGCAGTGGTTCTGCTTACCCTGTTCTTATTTTTTGGTAAAGATTCAACTCTCGTAATGCATCTCCTGTTTAAATTATTTGCCCGTTGCAGCTGAGAGCGTGGTTAGTCCCACGTCCTGAAACGACGGAACTGTCCACAATTTCCACGCCCCTTATGTTAGATTGGCTTCACTACGACTATCATCTCAGTCCGGGGAGGCGCCAAGGGCTTGTTCGACAGCACCGAAATTCTGACCTGTAGCGCGAGGCAAGGATACATTCCGGACGTCAATGTCTCCAGTGAGCCCCACTCTCCTTTGCGCTTTATATTTGTTGGCTCATTATAGCTGCGACAAATGCATAGTGTGGTAAGGCATCCGAGCTGCTTGGATATGAATACTAAAAACGTATTTCCACTCATTCTGCCAAGGTGCACCTCCATGGTGGTCGTTGGTGCGCAACTCTTTACGCCTCATAAAGAATCATAGAGGACATCTTCATCATAGGCATCTACCTCATCCTCGTGGTCCATAAAGCCAAGGACATCGCACCCGTTATTGATGGCGCAGAATCTCAGCTGACGATAAAGAAACTGGGCCACCTGTTTGCGTTTCAAACGACGAACATGACACCCACTCTTCATGTGTGTTTGGTTGATGCGGGTAAGCGTTGATGTGTCTCGTTGTTACCGGAACGACGTGAGCCTCATTTCCGATCTCTGATTTACAGCGATATATTTCGGGGTCGTCTTTGGTGTGTGGGATGCCTGTCTCCAGATAGTTGCTTGAGTGATGGGTGCTAACAAACAATACCTCAGGTGTCCTGCTTATCAATCTCGTCCTCGTTTTGGTGCGTGACCGCAACGCGTACATGGGGACGGCGTAAGCATCATATTTACATTCATGGAGAACTCGTAGCTAACGATAGGGAACTCTTCTTAGGTGGCTGCTGGCCACATACTCTGTGGCGGTATGTGATGGCGTGCTTCTGAGATACGCTTTCTAACGCGTCATCCCCACCTTGTAGTCAACGCGGATATCCCTCAACCTAAAGGAGCTCTCGGCCGGCGCACGGTACAACGAATCATCCTGGTCAAAATTCCAGGAGAACTCTGTGCTTGAATTCAGTGAGATGCAACCGGTTACGAGGACTGTAGATGCGGAGCAGCTATCTGAACCACCAGAGGCTCATGTGCGGGCAAGAATCTCGATAGTATGATACATTGATAGATGCAATAAGGCAGACTGCCAGATATTTCCTGGTTGTACCGGCTGTTCATAGGGATTTGTGATTCACCAAATATCATACATACTGTTAATACTGTTAATAGCAACTTGTATTCTTATTGCAGGAATATCGCGTAGAGTGTGGGTTTCTAAGTGCTGGCAGTCTCTGCTAGAAGTAATTACTGGGCTAGAATCGGTCTGCTGAAAATGACGCGGGGCGGCGCGCACCGGCGCGCACTGACGCGGCATTGACGCGGCACCCCGGAAAGTTACTGAATGGAGTCCTAGGGTTATGATAGGGTTCTAATTACCTCTACATAAACACTCTTGGACGAACATAGAATGCTTCTCCGGTGTTTATATACAAGGATTTCACTTAAATTGCATTTGCATTGGTCTGATGTTGAACTTGGAATATTATAGTCCAAATCAAGACCTGCAACTCTGCAGTTGGGTTAAAAGGTGTAACTAAGTATCTAACAAGCTTTCCGACCACTGAACACCAGTGTTGCCGCGCCGATGCCGCGTCAATGCCCGCCACCACTGTGAAAGCGTTCATAATCAGCAAAATATGCTCTAGGAGCCGAACACACGGTTTGGGCCACTGAGGTCTGATTCTCTGCATGTGACATTTCAACAATACCAATATTTGGCTGAACAATGGGTATTGCCCACATTTTTGGCCTGGAGTAAATGTCGCGGCACCTGGTAAAGTCGTTATAATCCTTCTGTAGTTCGTTCGAGCGCGTATGGTGCATATCGGGTGCATCTTCGGAGGTTAAACACAGGAACTGAACCTGACCTGTAGGACTTAGAGAATGAAAATTATGAGTTTTGCCCGTATTGTATGCTTCGCAGGCGTAAACGAGTATCTCATAGAGTTTTATTTGCGAGGATAATCAGCTTGACTGTTGCCGCGCTGATGCCGCGTCAACGAGCGTGCCGGTGCACGTAGGCCCTCTAAACAGTCGTGCAACCATTGTCTGGAATGGGAAGGGCCTTCCTCCACCGACAGAAAGGTGTTCGATACTGGACCGTATCACGGGATGCTAAGTCCTTCGACTTAAACTCAGGATAGCTTTGGTGCAGTTACTTATCGCATTCCTGTGTTGAGTTTCCTTGGCTCATGATAGAAATATGTATAAGATATTTTCGGTCTGAAGTAGCACTATGATTCACTGCACTGTTGAGAAGGACATGTAAGTACTGTGGTCTGGATGTAAAAGGCACGAGAGGGTGTCAGTCATAATAGTCAGAAATAGTATGCATGATGGAACCGCGCGAGCCAAGTCTCGACTTTGTACTGCATTGTTGCCCTTTCCTGTGGACCCCTCTCTCAATCTTCCAGAGTGGTACGCGGGTAAAAGCATCTTTGTCGGTCAATCTGTCTAGAAAGATTCTGAAACCCCCAGGAAATGGGGCACCGGTTTTTCGCCGTGGCGTGGCGTGGCGTGGCGTGCCGCAGTGGCAGTGCTGGCGTGTCCCGACGTGCAAGTGTAGGATTTTTTATGGGATTTCGGGTTTCTTGCGTAAGATGACAGCCAGCAATGTCCTCTACTCCCTGTAGCAAGCTACGTTACCAATACTGCCTTTGTAATCGATTTATCTGTAATCTAGTTTTGTATCGGGGGACACTGAGCAAAGGTCCCAGTACATGGCACCTGGCCAATATGGTTGGATTAGACTTGAGAGCACCTGTGTGGACTGTCGAGAGAGTTTATGGTGCCCAGAAGTGATGTCGTGAACTGGAAACCATTATTTCATCTGCATCATTGGAATTCCCACGGTTGAGTGATCATGTTATCAAACGTCCGTGTCGTGTTCATGTGTGAACGTGTCCGTAAATATGCATGAGACAAAGGTCGGCTCGGCAGTACATGAGATAAAACTTTGAATTAAGGTGTACACTACTTTAATTCAACTGTGGTAGATATTGAAATGACACAGATCCGTGGCTTCAGTATGGATACCAATGTTGTGGAATATTAAATATCATCATCCGCCTCGATTTCAACCCAACCTTTTCTCGATGCGACGATCCTCCCGACAGGAACAGCAACCACTATTTCTTTTTGCGGGCAACTTGACGTTCCTGTGCACCGCAGCCACAACATCTAGCCTGCGTGAGGCACAAGGGCTGACGACGTTCCGCTACGGTTATGACGGCGACTTCGGGAACATCTCCCCCGCAAATTCTTCCGGAGCCTACCACGCCTCGGAGTTGCCCTCATATTCGGCACCGCGTGGCTATTTCATGGGCCCTCGACAGGCTACGAGGATGCGGTGAGTACAAATTTGCAAGACTTGTGGCTCAATTTTGCGCGGGATCCACAGCAGGGTTTGCAGGGTGCAGGATGGGAATTGTTTGAGGCAGGAGGGGCAGTATTACTGGGGGACTCAGATATGCCGCTCAAGGCGATCACTGCGCAGGACCTCGACGGCTCATGTCCTCTGTGAATCTCGTAGGGGTCTTTCCTGCAGTTTATCAGTTCAAATATTTGAGACATTCTGTCTGTATGAAGTGCACTTATTGCGTCGGAACATGTTACACCAGATTGCAAAGAACATCACAGTCATATCGTAGCGGAAGCTGCGGGTAGCGAAACCTTTTGGTTAGAATTTGGCGTAAGAACCTGACCGAATTTTTCTAACGAGAGAACAAAATGAAGAGGCGCCTGATACGGTCACACTTATTTGGCATGGAAGAATATAAGACAGGACTTACGTGGCCTAGATGCGCGCTGCGGGCAAAAATGTCGGAGGTGGGGCGAAAATTAAATGCCCTGGCCGATTATATGTCGTAAGAAACAATTTTAAATGACCTAACACGGCCATGCTTCTACACTTACCAAAGGTGGGGAAGTGGAACGGCCTTGTGTATTTTGTGGTCGTGAGGCATGTACATACATTTTGGGCCATGGACGCATTGTCGGTTGATCTCGGGAGAACGAACACAAGTGTTGTTAGAAGACCTCAGCCACTTTCCGGGATACAATATATGAATACCTCAACTGGTGGACCGTGCAAATCAAGAACATGATCTAGGGATGGTATTCCATGCATCATAGTCAATATAAGTCATTTGACACGCAGTATGAGCCAGCACGGTTTGTGCACGGTGCCGCACGGCACTGCACGGCACTGCACGGCACAGGTGCACGGTGACGTGCACTGCCGTGGTGTACCGTGCACCGCCATGGCATGAGCCGTGCACCGCAGTGACGTGAACTGTGTATCGCCGCACACCGATGGACATCTGTGGTACACTTTACTAGAGTTCATTGTGTTAAAAAGACGCTGATAATCTCTTCCAGTCAAACATCGGGATAAGCTTTCAGCACAAGTGGGTAGTTGTTGCAGGGGACATCCCACGTCCAGAAGATCTACTGACAACCACAAGTCCCTCTGCCAATCCACTCAAGACCCCACAAGGGCTGTGGAAAGGAATATTGACACGGCACTCTCTGTTGAAAGTACCATGCCGTGGAATTGAACCGTGGGAAATAATTACTTCCCTCATTCAATAGATTCTTCGTTGGAGATCAATATGCTTCGTGAGATATTCCAAGGTTGTGATACCCTTGGGGACATCCTCGACTCAGTGAAGCAGCACATTCTGGGGAGATGAATAGAACTCATGAACGGCTTAACCATTAATACTCAAATTTAAAGCCAGCAGTAAACACAGTTCATAATACCTCAAACCAAATGTTAATTAACGCAAGTTGCACAAGATCACATCAGAACAGGTCGCGGAATGAACAAAAATCGGGACAGTTTCAAAAGTCGTGCGTGAAGTGCAATTTTGGGGGGGGAACCAATGTCTATCGACTCCCGCAACATGATTCAAGGCATTCCTGGTCATAATAGCGGTCGTAACACTAGCTCAGGGGACTACGCGGCATTGCCTTGCCGCCGCGTCAAATAATGCGGTTCAAGTTCAAGTACGTAAGTATCGGTGTGCAATACCGATTACACTTTGAGGCGGGAAATCTATTGGGTGGTAAGAGATATCGCGCCAGTGCAGTCTGAGAGTGTCCCTGACACCTCAGAACAACTCACAGACTGTGTCAGTCTTAGACCGGGACACGCCAACACTGCCACGGCAGGCACGCCACGGCACGGCGCGCCACGGCTTTTTCCCGGGGCCCCCAGGAAATGCAACTGGAAGCCAAGTTCAGTGTCAAGTTCAAAGTTCTCGAAGCGAGACTTTTTACACCCAATCAACATGGGCCCCGGGAAAAAGCCGTGGCACGCCGTGGCGTGGCGTGCCGCAGTGGCAGTGTTGGCGTGTCCCGACCGGAGGCTGATACATGTTGCAATTTGCTCTGAGCACTCAAAACTGAGCCCCAGAGACCTCTCCCAAGAAGTATTAGCTTTGCTGGTCTCAACTGTGAACTTTACAGTCTAATTTGACTAGTGATGTTATTGTTTCACATTCACTAACAATATCACTCTTCGAGGCACCACCGTATCAGACAGGTGTCGGGAAGGGTAACTGTGCATCTGCGAGTAATTCTTGGGTAATCAGATTAGCTGGGCTAGGATATTTCGCCGCGTCCAAAAATTCGCGCCGCGGCAGCGCCGCGTCACTTGCTGGTATCGCCGCGGCACAACATAGGATCGCCGCGTCCCCCTAATGATCGCCGCGTCTCTCTCATATGACCGCCGCGTCCTAAATCGTCAGCGCCGCGTGGTGCGCCGCGCTCAACCGGCCACTTCCACCAGCACAACAGATGAGTTCTGTTTACCCTGCAATCAACTCGGTGTCCTCGTGCCGCTGTTCCACTGCTGTCTCTGCTGTTGTGCCGCACTCACTCCACTTTTCAGATTTCTATCCATGCCTTCTTCATCGAGGTTCTCCGTGTTGATCTATCGTAGTACCCCTCACGTAGCTTCTCAGCAGGAGTTGGTCCAATCTTGTGCCATTCGCTTTTGTGCCACCACCGCAAGTCCTACCCCAGCTCCACCAGCACCAGCGCTTCGATGTTTGATTCAACCACCTGAGGTGATATTTCCAAGAAGCTTCGTTCGAAGACTGAGAGTACAAATCCATCGCTCCCCCTTCGGCACCACGCGGCGTAATTTCAATCATAAATCATTGAGTCTCACTCCCTGGAAAGACGAAGTGGTGCGTCCGATATAACGAACAAGTAAATTTGCAACAAATTAACTATCATCCTCGGCCACAACCTTTCCAGGAGGAGCAACCCTGGCTTGTTTTCTGCCCGGAGCCTCGTTTCCGCGGGGGCGAAGTTTTCGAGATGTCGCCTGGCGCTTGAACGCGGGAGTGTCTTCTTCGTCCGCGCTGTCCGGCCTAGGCCGACGCTTGTTTGGTGCCTCCTCGGTGCCGGCTGGGTTATTGATTGAGATGGGGGACCGGCCGTTATCCCGTGTAAGGGGGAATTTGGTGAGAGGATCCCTGGTTTATAAGCAGAATATTGGACCTGTTATAGAGTATATATGGAGTGCTACTTCAACGAAACATCCTTGGGAGGACCAGTATGCAGAATGTCTCTTGCCCGCTGTTGCAACGTGGACTACTGATTGTAGGTAAACCAAGATCCCCCGCCAATTTACACAGGTGTCCGTGTGAGTTTTAAATTGTGCACTGTACACGGTCTTCAATCCTACGCAGGCTCGAAGTTGAGTTCGTTTTTGGTCAATTTACTCGGCTATTTTACTCAATTCAATTCAATTCAATTCATATTCCATGAGAGTGCGCACGGGCCCCTTGGGGCCCATGTAGCATTATCCATATTACAGTGAGATTCAGGAGGTTGGTTTTGGCTAAGGCTTGAGAAATTTCTGACGGCGGTTCGAAGTCCGGCATCTCGGGGATGACTTGAGCTGGCAATTTCTCACCATATTCTAACCCTGGATCGGTTCTGTTCATTGTCACCATGGATTCAGCTCGTTAAAATCGAGTCTGTGGTTGATGCTCAGGAAGAATCAGTCCCAATGCTCAAGTGGGCTGGTAAATGAATGAAATTCGAACAAAGGGGATGCTTGTATACAGAAAAATGAACCTTTTGGCCTCTTTAGATTCTGTGCCATGGCTCACCCTACTTTCTTCTTGCCCTATCTTTGGTATGAGGATCCCTTCATCGAGGTAGCATAAGTATATATTCAGTAAGAGTCAGGATACAATTGATTCATGATCAAGCCTCGTTTCATCTTTAATGGCGACCATAACACCGAGTACTCACCTTTGAATGGTGTTCTCTAAGCCGCAGGTCGTGCCTTTGCCTTGAGGTAAATTGGCATTTCAACCACACCAAACATTTATCCCTTTATTGTAGGTAAAAGAGGCGAACTACTTCATTTCAGACATCTCATGACAGTGCCATTTCAGGAAAACACACGGGACGGGTTTTTGGCCAAAAGGCATCAACACTGCGGGACGGCCGGATTTATGCAAGGTGTGTTAGCAAATCAGAAATCTTAAGACTCTCCGGGGTTGAGTTAGACATTCAGCCGCGTGGATGAGATGTTATATCCATATAAATACAGCGCCAGGGTTGTTCAATGTAGAAACGAAGACTTCTCTGTAAGAATTTATACAGACCCCTTTCCAAACTCCTGGTGTGGCCAACCTGAAAGTGACTTTGTGTTGCGGAATCGATAAATACAGACTCGGAACATTGAAAAAAATGAAAGCCGGAGAGACCGTGATTGATCCCGACGAAGCAGCATTTCCCACGGTTGAACTTGGGCCATCAGTCCGAGGAAGCTAATTGGGATTGGGTTTGAGATGATCGAACCCTCGTTCAATGTGCCCGTGTTGGTAGAATGGCTGAACAACTCGCCAGCCAGGCAGACCGTGTCTGGTAGAGTTTTGGGTAGCCGGAGGAGGCATCGGGTGACAGTCCATACCTGGCCGCGTCGCGCCGCGTGCTAAGCAGGGAGTGTATTACTGTCCAAATCAACTCATCATTATTGAGTGCGAAAGTACTCTGTGTTGATCCTTGCCCCTCGGGATGGGGGCAAGCCCGCAACTCATGTTTTTTTGGCCGCGACAATTTTGCAATTGAACCCACAGGACACTGCACCTTTTCCTTGGTGTAAAAAGGCCCCATTACTCATTCAACACTACCAAATGACATTATCGTAGAAGGCAATGCCATTCCGCATGATTATGGGCTACAGGAAGCCGAGATCTCCGGGGCACGAGCCAATTTATACACAATCCGTCGGCATTTAACATTGAAAACCTTGACACACGGCTGAGTCTAGGGTTTTTGAATGAGAAATTCAAGCAGGTGTATGGTATGTGGTCTTGAATTACATGTTTCCACCAAACTCATTCTCCGCAGCCACTTTACTGTGTATCGTATTCCAACCAGTGGCTGTGCAATCAGCCTTCAAGCGGTCAAAGACTGTTGAAGGTATACAGAGAGAAATGTCGCTCCGTTGGTAAGTCCAGTGTACGAGGTTACAACTCAACACATAATTTAAGAGGGTTCTGTGTCCCTGTAAGGTCTCAAAAGTGAGAACGGCGCGAAATTACTGATGCGGCGCCACCATGCACTTCGCCGCGTCACGCCGCGCGGCGTCGAATCTCAATATTCGTCTTCAAATGTTGGCATGCAGCATGAGGTGAGTTAAATACATACTCTACGTGACTTTGGGGGTTCGCGGCTGTACGGGGGGCGAGAACGGCACCGAGGTACTGGAAGTGACACGGCGCCGCCGTGCACTTCGCCGCGTCGCGCCGCGCACCTTCAAACCTCAATACTTTTGCTCAAATGTTGGCAAGCAGCATTGAATGAGCTAAACACACATTCTAGAAGATTTCTGGGCCTCTGTAAGCGAGAATGGCGCGAAATTACTGACGCGGCGCCGCGTGCACTTCGCCGCGCCGCGCCGCACGGCTTCAAAACCCAGTACTTCCCTTCCAAACGTTAATGGACCGCATTGAGTAAGTCAAATGCACTCTCCAGAGGAGTTCTGGGCCTCTGGGGTCCCCAAGGAGCAAGAACGGCGCTGGAGTACTGACGCGGCGCTGGCACTGCCACATCGCGCACTTCGCCGCGTCAGGCCGCACGGCTTCAAAACCCAACATTACAATTTAAATTGTTGGTTTTAAGAGTCATTTACACTAACCTGTGTTTTCTCTGGGCACTCTCAGAAGTGAAAATCAAAATGGCACCGAAGTACTGGCGCGGCGCTGGCACTGCCACATCGTGCACTTCGCCGCGTCGCGCCGCACGGCTTCAAAACGGAACATCAACATCCAAAATGTTGGCGTGCAGGATCAGGTGAGCTAAACACACCCTTACACAACCTTGTGCGTCTTGGCGCGAACGTAGTAATTGATGCGGCGCTGCCGTGCACTTCGCCGCGTCACGCCGCGCGGCTTCAAAACACAACATCTTCATTCAAAATGCTATTGGCCAGAATCAGGTGAGTTTAATTCGAGGCTCTAAGGTCTCCGGGTTGTTCGAGGAGCGAGAACGGCGATGAAGCACTGACGCGGCGCTGCTGTGCACTTCGCCGCGTTGCGCCGCGCGACTTGGAAAAAAAACATTTTCACTTACAACGTCGGTGAGCAGCGTCAGATGAGTTACATACATATTTCTGGAGAGTTCTGGGTCTCTGGGCTGCCAGAGGGGCGAGAACGGTGCCGAGATACTGGGCATGACCTGGGTATGAGACGGCACCGATGTGCACAACTTGGCGGTATACCATTGACTGCCTTACGAGTTCAGTGGATAAGGTACTGGTATTGAACTCGATTACAGGCTGGTAATGGCGGCGCGGTACTGCTGCGTCTCATATCGCCAGCGCCGCGTCGAGTTCGGTGAGTGCCGCGTTCAAGTTCGGTGAGCGCCGCGGCCGCCGTGGTAGCGCCGCGTCATTTTTCAGACACGCCGCGTCCTACCGATGCTACCGCCGCATACCGCCGCGTGACGCGGCGGTATCGCCGCGTTCAAAAGTGAGGACGCGGCGAAGTTACCATGCACTTCGCCGCGTCCCGCCGCGTACCGCCGCGTCACCGCCGCACCACCGCCGCATCCAAGTTTTCTTTTTTGGCATTAATCTCGAGGTATGTGGACGCATTCACACCAACTCAATGGCCGTTACACACTACTAATCTGTGCGTACACCCTCCGCCATTCTGGTGGAGATATGTCCACTCTAACACGCGATCGGCGCTGTTCAAAATTTTGAACCGCCGCGTCACCGCCGCGGCACCGCCGCATGACCGCCGCGCCAAGTGGGCGCGGCGAAGTATTTTGGCCCAGATTAGCTCACTTGACCCTTGTTGTGCTTTCAGATTTTAGTTCGGATTTTTCAACATCGCCAGAGACATGCCCAACATATTCCAGTTGTACCCATGTGTACCAAGCTGCAGTAGAATCAAGAAAGAAAGCCCATTCGACAGTTTGAAGCCGATTTAAAACACATGGCCAGTTACTGGCACGTCGGTACACGGCGGTGCGCGGCAGTGCACGGCTCACGCCACGGTGGTTCACGGCACCATGTACCTGTGCCGTGCGTGGCGTGCACTGGAGTGCACGACCGTGCAGGTCTCTTACTACTTGTCTAGTCACCCACATCCATTATTCTTTGTGAGGCATGCCTCAAGTATGTCTCTTCCTTCGTAGGCCGCCAGGCCCAAGCCAGGCCTAACAATTCTCATGTTTTGTATTTTTTGTGTGTATTTGCGCGTTATATTGGGAAGGGTGGAATTGTCCACCAATATATTGGCTACCTATAGCTGAAATTACAGGCATGTTGGATGTGCCTACTCCCAACTCAAAATACAAGAAGTTTTTTGTTACCTCAACTTTTCTGTGAGCACGGAAGCACCGTTTTAGGCAATCTCGAGGGTGATCCGAGTCGACTCGGGAAGCAACCAGCGATCCGAGGTTCCCTCACCTCAATTTAAGTATTGACATCTTCATCGCGAACTACTGCTTTGGCTGACTCCAGTAGTTGGCCCGACAAGATGGACCCACTGACAGAGCTCGCCGAGACGATGCATGGTCTTGTGATAAATGAAGGGATGTGGCGGTGAGATGACCCCTGCCTGTCTTTCTTGCTTCTCACCACTACATCCCGTCGACTCGCGCTCACTCTGAGCTCGCTTGGATCTAGTCTAACCAAAATTCTCTCTTCCGCATACTTCATACCGCCACACTACCCTCATAGGGCAAAATTTACCAAGACTTTTCTGTTCTCCGTAAAATGTTACGGCCTTAGCGGCCTGGCGTCCAGCCCTTGCAAAACGCAGGAGTGATGGAACTTCCATCATATGATACAAGTCTAGATTTTACATCGGAACGTAACTTTACAAGTATGTTTTAGCATATCAACGTTCATAGTTGCAGTCTGCCAGATAGCCCCCCTCGCTGCCTTCATAGCACTGGGCACAGAACCATCCCCCCAGGAAAAAAGAATGGTTGTGTTGGATGCTTTCACGGAGCGGTGCTCACTGCAAGGACTCCCCGCTCTTAACCTTCTCCATCAGGTTCTCCGCATCCGCCCCCGACGTTTTCGGATCGGTGAAGCGGAGAGTACCCGTACTCGTGGACGGCGCAGGAGTAGCGTGCCCAAAGTTAATTGGCTGTGTAACGGGGTTGGAGGTCCTGAGCTCGCTAAGGTGGGTTTTTTCCATCGCCACAAGGAGGACAATGACGACTGGGTAGATAGCCTGAATCGACGCAAACACGAAAAATAAAACCCGGTATATCGAGCAGAGGAAATTGATGTTGGCACGCACTGAGAGCTGAGGGTAACATGTTTGCAACGATTTTATATCCCAAATTGTTAGGGTCCGTCGAGGATAAGTATATGAATAACTGCGGGATCTTGGGAAAGACAGTCAGATCATATCCCGAGGGAGTGAAGGATGTCTTACCCAGAATAAACAGTAGATAGCTCCCGACTCGGTGAGTAGCGTTAGGACCCGCTCGACATGAGTTCTTCTGGTCTTGGGGACACCGAGAAGCCCCTTGATTTGATTTCGGTATACCCTAAAATCACACTGAGTCAAAAAGAGAAATATTATGCGTAATAGGAAAAATGATACCCACCACGCCTTAATCCCGAAGAGCACAGTTGCCACGATGTTGGTGAGCATGAGGGGAAGTATCTGTCGTCAAGCTCCATGAGAAGGGAAGCCTCGTTCTAATCGGAAGACAGCTAACCAGGGCTAGTCTCTTGGGCCCGGTTGGAAGAAACTTCACGTTTCCGAACAAGTATAGACCAATAACAGTCATGTCCGTGGTTACACCGGCTGTGATTTGGGTGAGCATCGGTTGACTGCGTGCAGACTGAGATTACCAAAAGAGAGGAAGATGCATGCACTCAGGACGATCTTAACTCTGAGATTGTCTTGCCAGAGCGCCCATGCTCTCCAGACCTAAAAAGAATCACGACCTGTCCAAGACATGTATCGGAAACGGCGCTAACAACAATCACATCGCTCATGAAATACTGTCGCAGTAGTTCGGCGTGAGTTTCACATGGGACGAGGTTTAGGAAAGGGAGACAGACGTTGAGTCGGCCAAACACATTTTCGGATAAACGAATGTTGCGGACCAGGAGGGCATCGCTAGTCGGCGGATGAAGACCTAAATCAAATACTTGTACGATGGTATAGGCCACCTGCTCGATAACCTGTATGTTGGAGCACGCAAACATGAACAGCACCGCTGCGATGAGGGCTTGTCGTGCCGGCAGGGTCGTCTTGCGTGTCCTGTCGATGAGCGGTCAGCGTGCTACCCAAATAGTGGGACGATGGGCGCACCACATATTGTATAGTGCGATACCGACGAGCGTGGTATAAATTCCTACGGTAGATCTTCAGACGTGCCACGGAAATGGGATCGCGTAGGGTATACCATGCAGGAAAAACTGAATCGCAGTCGTGATGAGTTCACCCTGCAGAGTGCTGATGATGGAGGCCGAGAGGGCACCCAGCTGGGATGGCGTAGAAGACATCGGGAGGAGGGAGGGAGTTAGATGGGAACAAACTGGAGCTGCACTGGAAAAATAGCTTATATGTACATGCCTGCGCCTGTTCGTCACCCCTGGTGCTTATCCGTCGCCTGATGATCAAGGAACGCCAAGCCTTCCCCCAGATGTTGGTTCCCAACTGTCGAGCAATTTGGTTCGTCTTGAAGTCCTGGAAGTGGAAGTTTTACGAGGATGGACCTGGATGGTCAAACAGCTGGCTGGAACGAGACGACAACGATGACATATCCTCCACGGATTTATGTTGCGGAGGTAAACGCTTAAAATCGAAATTCATCAGCGGCCTATTTGGGCGGGCTTGGTACACCATGCTTCCGAGCCACCGACTTGTCAGAGGAGGAGGAGGTAAGTATATTAATACTGATAATCATCAAACTAGCGCTGTCACTGGCAGAAGATTATCCTTATCTGTCCAACTGATAGGCTCACATAGCATCATCTGATTCGTGTTCACTGTTCTCCACAAGTTCTCGACGGCCGCGGTCATCCTGCGCAGCTATGTGCCCAAGTGTTCAAAAGTGCGGTGGGCTGCTTCTCACCCCACCACTTCGGTTGAAATATGAATTTTTGAACGCATGCGGTCGGTAGGTCGGTCCAAGGCAGGTCGCGAATAAACAGCTTCTCAGCGGTTTATGCGGTGATGTAAGTACATACGGAGATACAGCTTCGGACAGACAGAACTTAAGGGCCACTCCGGCAGCAGATTTAGATTTAGATTTGATGGGATTTGGATTTGATCTTCGGCGATAAAACACATTTGGGATCATCCCTGATCATCCATCAGGGTTATGGACATCGTACCGGGACCCTGTACCTCGCAACTTCAGACTGTGTAGGTTGTGCCGGGGGAGCGTTGAAGACGAAGTACACGCTCTGTTCGACTGTACGGCGGAGCTGCGCCTGATGCAGCTGAGGGCTCGCTTTTTGGCCAGCCTCTCAGTATGTGATCCGAAGGTGCACGCGCTGTATGGTCAGATCACTAACTACGACTTTCTTCTGCAACTCGTGTCAACGAGGAAGGGAGTCAAGGTTTTCGCGAAGTATGTCTACAACGTGTTGGCTCTGTTCCAAGAGTTCCCCCGATACTTTCCAGTAGTTTTCCGTCGGAATACGTGATACTTTTTGTCCCGTCTTCTTCCGTCCTATTGTGCGATGTGTAGGTGCTATCGGTGCCTATGCTCCCTCAGCGATAGGGCCGTTGATGATTGTAGCATACATTAGGACGAGTGTATGTCGGTACAATACCTGCTTGTTCCTTGTAGGGACCCTCTGCAGTAATACATCCTCCTCCTCCTCCTCCTCCTTCGTTGGCGCAAACATCGCTCATCGGTCGCGACGACGAGCCTCCTCTATTAAGGCAAGATTTTACATTTGAATGAACAAGTTTCTTGGAAGTAATGTATTTAGGTATTTCTTATATTCCTGCACAGTTGGCTTGTTGAGCAAGTACCTCAGACTTTCATTGCAGACAAGGCGGGAAGGGCGGGCGACGGCGGCACGATGCCAACAAGGCGATGAGCTGGCACTCCGGGCAACATCGGGTAAACTGGTCCGACCGCGTGGGACTGATAAACAGTACATCAAATCCAAATCCGATCAAATCCAGCTCAAATCTAAATCTAAATCCACTCCCGGAATAGCTCTTAGCTAAAAGAGGGTGAAGTAATCTCCGAGTGGATATCTCCCCCGCTTCCAGTTCGGGCTCCTCCGACTGTCCCAACAGTTGCCCAGCAGTTTCCTTTTTGTTCGAAGCCCTCTCCTGCAGCGCCCAAATGTATTTTTGGTCCTGCTTCTCATGCCTAACCATGTCTATGTATCTACTTTCCGAGTGTCGCTTTCCGCATGATGCCCCAGGGTTTGGCAGCGGTAGACCGCTCATCCGTCAGCGGGCGCAAACTATAAAGGAGCGCAGCGTACGGCTTGTATAATTCGAGTTATCCGCGTCCTGCCGTAGGTACTCAGCTGGTACTCAGACACTCACAGGAATATTCGCCTGTTTCTGGGTGAAATTGCCCTAACCCCGGTCACGTGGGCGCGTCGGTTGTTTTTGATGGCCAAAGTTTTTCAACCGCCCCCTTTCAGTGGGGGACCCCTCGCCCAGTTGAAAAAGTAAAATCGAGTCGGGATATATATTTCGAGAATTCGGGTCACCTTGCGCGAAGGTGCAAAGTCGTGCGCGAACATTAATGTACAAATTGAATGACATATTGCAAGTGACCTTTGCCGACCGACTCAATGCGCCATCTGCCGGATATCCGGTGGGCTGCTTTGCGGCGCCGTGATCCATGATCGCCGATTAAATGATGAGCAGCTACTTACTCGCGGACGAGTCGGCTCCCAGCTATGAACGTATACAGCGTCGAGATCGGATCTCATTTCAACCGGCGTTGAAACTGGCTCCGCGTCAAGAGTACCCTGTCGTTTGAGTCTCGGCTGCCACCACCACTGTCTCTGCTTGAACCACGCCAACAGTGGAAGCACTCTGCAATGTCTCTCTCCGCTTCCACTGGCAGCTCCTCGGCGGAAAGTGTTAGTGAACGATGATCAGATTTATCCATGCCACTCATTGCCCTCGTACATAGGTATTAAAATCTGGTGGCTGGGCGGCGACGAGCGCACCATCCACATCCCCTAGCACCTCAACCACTATGTTTTCTGCCCCACTGTCCGTCGCCCTGTTCATCTTCGTCGTTGAGCGCGCAAGCTTATTACCAGTAGCACCAATGGAGAGCCCAACAGGTCGGCTTCGGCTTCGATTTTGCCCCCATTGGCTCCTACGTCCTCGCCAAGTGCCACCTCTTCGTCAACTCAGGCGTCATCCACATCTTTTCCTTCTTCGAGTGCTGTATCGAGTTACCTCCCGGCGATGTCGAGTTCTACTGTACTCCTGCTCTCCATCACAATCTCTACGATTCCCACTGAGGTACACCCACGTCCCCACATCTTACCTCGATTCTGAGTGTTGAATCCCCAGACATCTTCGGCAGCCGTGTTTCCGCCACAGGTGAATAGCTCCAATCCCAACTCCAATCGCTCCACAATTATCGCAGGCGCCACTGTCTCCGTGGTCGCCTTCCTAGGACTTGTCATCGTCAGGGTTATGCTGTATTGTCGCCCCTCCAAAGATGAACCTCGGGGCAAGCACACACGCCGCGCGTTCATGATACACCCCCGCGCCGAAGACGAGGACGATTGGAAGCAGGCGACACTCAGTCCCAGCACTAGCCCTACGACTGACACCCCGGTGTACTCGCCCATCTCCAAAGCTCCGCACTACATCGTGCACTCCCGAACGAGCTTAGACCAGCCTCGTTCCGTGTTCTCCCAAGCCGTTCTTTGGGCGGCAACACATCTGGAGCAGCCCCTCCCACTATCGCGCGCCACCAGTCCGCCTTCGACGTGCGGGAAATATACCGATGCGGCCCCACCAGTTTCGCCTCCTCACAACCTCGACGGCGTGTCGCCTAGTGCGCCTAGCTCCTCGGTTCCGCTACTGTGGATAAAATCTCCCACATCCAGCGAGGAAGAGCCGATTGTTGGGTTGCGGAATCGGGATGTTCGGATCCTCGGACGCCTTCCCTAAATAGTTGGTCAACCTCTCATTCGCACTAAAAATTATTGAGTACGCGGGGTCACAGATATCGGGCATCTCGATTGGTCACCAAATTCGGGACATTCTTAAACAGCCAGTAAGTATGCGCAGCCCTCAAGTGCAATCCGATACCTGTAGCGTGGCTTGCTTTGATCATCCAGCAACCATGTTACATGCTTTTTTTTTACCCACGTCGTACTATCGATCGCCTAAAAGTGCAAGATAACCCAGAAGTGCAAAATAAAGTTAAATTATATTTCACCCTAACGCCGGCCTCAATTTATTCAAACTCAAATGCAGACCCCATGTCATGCTTCCCAAGAGTAACCGGATGTCCTTGGCAGGGGAAATGGGCACGATTTGAGATCATAATAAACCCGAAACTTTTCTTGCACTTCTAGGTATTTTTGATGGGACACTCGGCAGGTTCACATCATCTTCAGTTCGACAACTCAGACAAAGCCCGTTTATATGTGAATCCTCTACAATCTAAGGATGCCACTGACGAATCCCGGGCAAAATGCAATGAAATTCGAGGCCGTAGCAGCACCATCAAAAAATTCTTGCACTTCAGGTCCATTGATAGTATGGGTCCGACAAGCCCCCATTTGTAGTACAATGCGGCGATGCCGTGATGGCGGCCCCTGTCGCACGGGGATTGGATGAATGAGGTTCAAAATTGCCGGTGGTCAAGGTCGCTCGATGCCTGCCGAAGGGCGGTGGTGGCCACGATTGGGCCACGAGAAACCCTTTCCCAGTCAGTCCGGAGACACGGGGTCGAGATAATTTAACTATTGGGAAATACATGGAACTCTTCAATAGGCATCGAACACTTGAATACCCTTCAAACGAGCCTCGAATTCTACAAGGAGGAACCACAGCTCAATATTGTCGCCAGGGGAAATAACAATAATACATACCGCCACCGTTAACGGCCGTCGCGCCAAACGTAAGGGTGTTGGCGCCCTTCTTGAGTGACAACGCAACAGGCACCGTCGTGAAATGACCCGCCCGTGAGTTCAGTTCAGAGAGGTTAATCGGCCCCGCGCCATTGACGGAGACGTGTGCTTCGCCGGCGGTGACATTGCTCACGCTGTATTTGAACGAGACCCATTGCTTGTCACCGTTGCCTATCACGTTTGTGAAGGTCACGTTGCTGGTGGAGTTGACTGGGCTACTGTTTAGCGCGTACCGACTGTAAGGATGAATAAAATTTACTGTTGTGTACGGCGCGCTTTTTGACGACTGGTGTGAAGGTTCTAGTCTCGTATTACTAGGGAAATATGGAGCTCACCTGCCGAACCTCCAGCAATACCGTCTGCAGCATCAAGCGTGACGTTAGCAAACCCGCTGGAAGTGACGACACCTCAACGGTTTGTTTTCAATGTTGAACCACTCCGATGGGACAATTTCAACATACCAGTATTCGGATTGACTGTCCACATCGAGAAATCCTGCAACGTCACGGTATGCGCAGAAGTCGACACAGAGATCGGCAACCACTCATAGTTGCTTGCGTCCGTACCTCTATATCCCAAGCGTCGCCCAAGAAGATATACGTCGTCGTCGTAGTCCCTGCGATGACCAGCTCCGCCGAGTTCTGCGAGTTGTAGGTGTTGACGGCTTCGGGTGCGATGTCCGTTCCGCCCTGCCACGGGCCAGCGAGGGAGGTGGCCCAGTAGACCTTGTTGGGGTTCGGGCGGTAGCCAGTCTTCCCGGACATGATGAAGTAGTAGATGCCTGCGAACTGGATTAATTGTGGTGGGAGACATGGGTGTGATTTACCGCTGGCTTTAAACATCCCTGGGGCCTCGAGCTCTCCATCCTCTGTTTGGATCCATTCATCAGTTCGCTCCCCGCTCCAAATGGATTGTCACTTTCCAAGGTCTGCAACTCTGGTTCCGATCGTAATCGGTGTTCCGGTATTGATAGTGTTGATTTGTATGTTATTAGAATCGGCACTCGAAAGGAAGTAGTTGAGCCCTACCTGAAGTGTTAGTGATGAACACGAGGTACGACGAAGAGGGCTCGCCGGTGTCATCTACAAACACTCCCATGTCTGAGAAACTGCGAGCATCGGGAGGAAGTAATGCCGGAGAGCCAGTTAGCGTGTACGCGGTTGATGCAGGGGTAGTCCCTGGGGCTACCAGCGTCACAATTTCTCGATTAACCTGGCCCCAAATCTAGTTTTCGAGCGGTTTATTCTAGCACAGCTGAAAATAAAATAGAGATCACTTACATACCACTTTCCTCCACCCGAGGAGACGAATTTCGGTCGATACATCTGACTGACAGCCTTTGAGGCGATTCCGACGTGCGTCCAATTCATCAGGTCGGTAGACGAATATATGTTCGGTTGAACGTTTGCTGCGACAGAATATCCCAGCTGAGGGAGAACGTTACCACAACGAAGATTCACTGACAAATAATTACCCAATAGAAAATGGTTCCGACTTTGATAACATGTCCTCCATGAGCTAGAATCTTTGCGCCACTCGTGTCTGTCCACACAGCACCGGGGACGATAAAAGATACAGCGAGCGCGGCGGATATAACAGACAAGAGCGACACAAAAGTTGCCGCGAATTTCATGGCGGCAATGAATGAGGTGGACACTTGCTAGGTTCTTGCGAGGCGACGACGTCTCGAGGAATATAAGTAGTGCTCAACGGCCCGCTGACGGTCATCACATGCGAGCCCGCGAGTGCATTGCTCTGCTGACCCGCGACGAGTGAGAAGACCGAGCAGTTGAGGTCGCTTTGACGGTCTTCACACGGCTGATCACCAGGCGCCGACCACATCCGACGATGATCCAGAGGGAGTAGAGAATGTTAAGGCTCCGAATTGCGCACGTGCTGGACGCTTTTCGTTTCAAAAGCCCGTTGTGAATTGTCAGAACCATGGAATACTACTCAATCCTCGATTTGGCAGTTTGCCTCCATTTCGTTCAATCCTCGCCGAATTTGTAGCCAGAGGTCGAAGGCTTCAGGGGACTTCACACCTGGTCACTGCCTGCATGCATCCTCAGGCTGTTCCATAGCGATTGTGTGTCCCGGACTCGGAAGCGCAGGCTATGCACCTGGGAAGCGATCGCGATGGCGCCCAAGAGCAACTTGTCACAAGACGGCAGGCTTGAACCTGGGTCGAATAGCAAGGCGGTTACTCGTGAATTCTTGCTAGAAGATCGACGTACTTGACCTTTGTATGGCCGGCATTGAAGAGCATGGTGAGAGGATGAGTTGACTGGCGATGACGATGATGATCATTGATCCCACGTGGCGGTGTTGATGGCGGAGTTGCTTCACGCTTCTGACGCGTATGAAGGCCGAGTACTAGTCCCGATGGTAAATCCCGGCCATTCCAACTACCTACCTACCTACCAACGATTCCCAACATTTCCGAATGATTCCTAATTCTAGGGTTACGCCGTGCCCGTCGCGCCGGTTCTACGGATCCCGTGCAACGGGTGGCCGACCCGTTCCGTCCAGGCCTTGAATAGTTGGCGACGGCACGGCAACGTGACGGGCATAAGCCGTTCTCTGCCGTCGACAAACGGCCGGCGATGGGTCGACACAATTCCGAAAATTTTGTGCGTTGAATTGAATTCCAGCCCAATTCCAGAGGGAGTTGACTAGTTAATAGTTATCGCCGAATCCGCTATCCGATCACCACGTGGCAATCCACGACAATGATGGAGTCAGCAGTGGCCAAATTCTGACTTTCCTTCTCCGCAACTCGCGCCTCACTCCAATTGATCCTTTTTTTTCAATCTGGCACGCACACGTCCTTGGCCGCCGAAATCCGGAGGTGGCGCCCAAGGCCACGCCGCCAAGGGTCACGCCATCTTATTCCCAAACCCTGCAAGACCGCCAGTCAAATAGCCAACTTTCCTCCCTGGTGCACTGTGAAGACTCGGTTCCTTCAAATTCTGGAATTACTGTAAAGGCAACAGTTCAACGTTCAGCTGCCTTCTGCGGCGATCACCGAGGTCAGCCGGGAGCCACCTGTTTGTATCCGAGAATATTCAAACTCTAAAAATGGGAGGTCGCCCTCAAATTGGCAGAACGATGTCCATATTCTTGGGCCAAATTTCACACAGTGATTGATTCGATCTCACTTTGTATGGCGCCAGTCGCGTTCTGAAAACTGGCTACTTACTCGGGCCAACTTCATCCATACCGATGAGCCCATCTGTCGCAAATCAGGCGACACTCCGCGCTCGTGTTCGCATTGCGAGTGGCTGGACTCGAACAAAACCTATTCCACCCCGGCGTCTATCTTCGATTCTGCCAGATTAACTTCCCCTGCTGAAATCCTCCTCGTGTCGCCTCGTGTCGCTTCGTGCTGTTAGGTCATCCTGATTCCTCCCCCCATGTCCGAGCACTTGGAACTCGACTCCGCCACCGCTGCCCTTATCTCACAGCTCACCCTGGAGGACATCGATGACCTCCGCAACTCAAGCAAAGGCAAGGGGCGTGCGGACGACCCTCCGTCTGATGCCGAATGCGCGCTCAAAGCTTACGCGGACGAGACTCAGAATCTGCTACGGTTCTTACGGGATTTAGAGCTAGCCCGTAGCATCGACAACGCTCTGGAATTCGACCAACCCGTCCTATCCGTCCTTTCCGTCGTCGAGGAGGGTCTACGCGATGATCACGTCTACGCTGAGGCGTTGCAAAATGATCAGGCGCTCCCTACGCAGTCAGAGGTCCAGAGGCTTCTAGAGGACCCAGATTTCCACCGGCTCAGGTATGTTTTCTCAATGTTCTCCTGCAATCGTATGCTTGCTTGACGCCTTCACGATCAGCGATACAAACAACAACGTCAGCGAAATTGAAAATGACTCTCCAGCGAATACTATTGCAGTTGAGGCAGGTGAAGTAAGACCAACCCGGTGCGCCTGACATTCATTCAACCCTCTTGGTAATATTCACTAACCTAACCCATGTCCGCAGCGCGCAATGCATCATATGTCGCGACGACGTCCGGCCTCAAACGGCGTTCCGGGGTCCATGTACCCACTTCTATTGCCGTCAATGCATTTTGAACCTCGTTACTGCGTGTATCGGGGATGAATCCCTCTTCCCGCTGCAATGCTGCCGACAGAATCTCCCGATGGAGGGATCGCAGGGCGTCCTCGCGCAACTGGAGTTACGCTTGCGGCTCTCTTTCAACAGGAAGGCGGTCGAGTTTGCCACCTTGTCCAAGGATCGGCTCTACTGCCCGCGTCCCACTTGCTCCCGGTTCCTTGGTTCAACCGCCGACCACACAGACGACATCGTTTGTCGGGACTGTCGTACTCCAGTCTGTGTAGCCTGCAAGCAGATCTTACATCCTGGGGAACGTTGTGGTGAGAACGCTGCGGAGGAGCAAGTTAAGGCGCTGGCGAGAGAACAGCACTGGCAGACCTGCCCTGGATGCGCGCAAATTATCGACTTGCAGCAAGGTTGTTACCACATGACCTGTCGCTGCCGTACCGAGTTCTGCTATGTCTGCGCTGCCCGCTGGAAGAACTGTACCTGCCCGCAGTGGGAGGAAGCCAGACTTCTCAATACCGCCGAGCAGCGTGTCGAGAACGAGATGGGCGCCCAGGCACGTGCTGCGGCTCCTCGACTTTTCCAGCAACGCGTAGAGCACCGTATAGAGCGACTCCGGTATGAGCATGATTGTGCGAATGGCCACCGTTGGAGTCGCAGAAATGGCCGGGCCCGGTGCGAGGAGTGTCGGTTTATGCTTCCCGAGTATCTGCTGGTAATGGCCTCTGCTCAATATTTGACACGCTTATAATTATTTCCCCCAGCTCTGTCGATCCTGCGGCATCGCCGCGTGTGTGCGGTGTGCGCGAAACCGCCTGTGACATGACGACTAGTGTGACGAAACCCGAGTTCAATTGTTGGAGAGTAGCGATAAAGCCATGTATTATCCATATGCGTACACTTTCTTTTCGAGCGGAACGTGGGTCGCCCATCACCCACTTCAATAACCCTGAGATGTGAGCATTGGAGCAAGACCCAGTGATGATTTATTAAACTGAGGCTCCAACCGTTTTGTTTTCGTTTAGACCAAGCCAAAATAGTCACGTAAAAATTCCACGTCCAGCACCCGACGGCTGAGAATTTTGGAGGAAGGAATGACAGTGGAGAGGGCGGAATAGAATGATGGGAGAGTCCATTCGCTGACGCCGGCAGGTAAAGCGTTGAGATCGAGCAAGCGGCTGAGATGGAAGGAGACGATGAAAGAAGGTGATTTTTGAAGCAGAAGGAAATATACGAGCTTGTGGATCTTCCGCCGGATTACGGGGCACTAGAGACGTTTTCCTCCATGGTCATGGATCATGTCTAATGGCTGCGCGCCGCACTCTTTGCTGCAGCCTTGGGACCCTTGATGATATCACGAACAGCGAGCCCAAAGACAAGATTCATGTGCGCTAGCCACCAGTATTTCGGAGACGAGACAACGTAGAAAGGTTGTTGGAGACCCATGGCTTCTAGCAGTCCTGGTAGAGAATAGATTCGCGGACTCGACGGGAAACCAACGGGATACACCGCAATTTGGCTCACCGAAACAGCCGTCGATCACATGAAGAACAGGACGGCGAGCACTAGGGAGACCATTTCTCAGGGAACCTGCTTATCTTGTCAACGTCGTGGCAGTCACCAGAGACTCTGAGGCGTAGACGAGATGGGATTAAAGTAATTCTGCGTAGGAGGCCCCTGCACCTCCAGCTGAAAAGTGCCCGCCTGGTAGTAGAAACGCACCGCCGCCGGATGAGAATGGTCTGCGGGCGAGAAATGAGACCGTAGCTGGCGGGGACTCCGATAGCGTTACCGTGGAAGGTGAGAGCTAGTAGTGGCTCGGGTGGAGATCGCCGGGCGAAGAGGTTACTGCAAAAGGAAAATGAGGTCAGTAGGAAAGACACGACAAGATAGCTCAGCGACGAGAGATGAGTGAAGAAAACAACGGGGCGAAACCTCGAGACGTCCCAGGAAAAAAATAACAGCGACGGAAGAAAAGTCGATAAAACAATCATCGCAACGCACAGTCCCGACGATGAGAACAAAGAAATATAGACAGGCAAAAATCGCCACTCACCAACGAAACAACTGCCCACTCCCACCGCAGTGTGGCCTTGGCCGGCGTGAGTAGCGGAGCCGCTGAGGACAAGCTGGCGGTACAGTGCTGTTTGAGGACAGACCGCGGGTCGTAGTCATCGTAGTGCTGTGCCTAGGCTTCAGGAGCGCCCAGGTGCGATGTTCGTGCAGCGAAAAAGCCGTTGATCCGGGTGGTGATGACGAAGAAGAGGCGGCATCGGAGGCGGTGGAGGGCCGGTCCTCCCGAAAGGGGCACGGCCCGCGGAGGGTTGGGGTCTATTAAAAGAGGGCGTTAGCGTAATGCATGCCGGTAAATGGAGTCCGAAGAGGAGAGAAAAAGAACAAGGCGGAGTGGGAGTAGGTGGATGGAAAAGTCGTGTGTGTGGGGCGCAAATGAGAAGGAGTGGGACGAAGGCACGAGCACTAAGGAGACGCAGTCAGCTCAGCGATGGCAGGAAAATATGGTGGGCGTACGCAGAGGAACAGGGGGAAAGGCGAGGAGGGATGGACGACGAGCGCCATGAGTAGGAACGGAAGCGCGAACCGGGTGGTGGAGAGGGAAGGAGACGGCGCTAGTGCGAATTAAACACGGGTTCATCGGCGGATAAGAAACAGGAGTGAGAGATGCGGGGCTGTGCACGAGGGAGTGAGGAGGAAAGGGCGAGGACGAGTTGGATGTGAGAGTGTGTATGATAGAAGGAAAGTTCCATGCGACAAGTCCAAGTCCACTGCAAAGACGAAAGTAAGAGACGAGTCAAAGAACTCGCATCAAGATCCATATACGTCCCACAGCGCTCCCGTACCCGTCGACGTCCCATTACGCGGAGAACTCTGCGTGTAAATGAGGCGTACTCGAGAGTCGCAACGTGCATCGGAAGTGGAGGAGGGTCGGTGGGTGCATGAAGGAGGTTTCCAGGAGCGCGCCCTGTGATGGACGTGCGCGCGATGGAGCTGGAGCAGCGGGGCACAGCGGCGGGTGCATCCATGGGTCGATTGCGGCTCCCGTCCGTCCGCGGGGAAGTCGGTGTCAATAGGAACACGGTGGTGTGTATCATTAATAGGGCGGTTCTAAGTTATCTAAATCTCAATGGAATTCCATGTCCTACTCGGGTAGCGCGGAGCCAGTGGGTGGTGAGCGGCGAGACTACGGCAAGGCAATTCGAGCGGCATGTGCCGAGCAAATGGCTGGGTTACGAGACGAGAAGACAAGAGGGAGTGACGCACGTCGCCGTACGATGGGTGGACGTCCTCTGAATTGAAGGAGAGTTGACGAAGAGACGCTCGGAACTAGGGCATCTCGATATCAGCCTGCTTGAGCGATCCTTGGCGCAGAGGGTTTGGATCCACGGGAATAGCGAGCAGCAACCCGTGAGCCATGGCCATGGACGTCGGCGTTGGAGATGAAGTTTGATGCCACTGATTGATAGGCTGATCGGAGATCTGCCAGTGGTTCAAGACACGCAGTGCGACGCGGTGATGGGAGAACATTAACAGGGCACAACAACGTGGATATTTCCTGAGAACGTCGGTAAAGCGCGTCACTGAGATAATAGGACATTCAAATCGAGGAATTGTCCGTAGTGTACATTGCAGTGCTCGAACACTTTTGTTCTAATCTAAGCATGAGCTAAGTTGCGAGTCGATGTGGTGCGTACGCGAGCACTTACCAAACAAGCCCTACCTGCTTCTTTCCAACCCCCTCCCCATGTTCACTCATATGCGGGGATGTAGCGACGTTGAATCGGATGGCAGTCGCAGGCGTCGTGGGTGCGCGGGTCTTCGTCCAACCTAGACCCACACGCACATATATCAACATGTTTGCGGTGCCTACCACGGCCGGCGTCACGTCGATGAGGAAACGGAGATTTGATCTGGCAGCATAGGCCGCGATAAAGAAGAACGCCCAGGCGCTGCGGGAAACTCAGTCAACTGACAAAGGTGTATGCAAGTGGGGACTAACGTAGAAAGCGCGGCGCTTTCTACAATGATGACAATGACAGACTAAAGGTAGAGATGAGCAGCAGGGCGGAGTGCAGTCGAACCGTACACACCATGAGACTTCTTCCACCCGCGGGTTTGAGAATGCTCTGAACCCTCCAGAGCCGCCATGAAATGAAGACTAGGTCAAAGATTCACTTGAGCTAAAAGATGGGAGATAGCGAGGACGTCCTTACTTGTACAATACATGTTGGTACTGGGGAATATATATCAGACCTGGATGTTGATCGCAGGGGAACGGAACTCACAACACCGTAAACAAGGATTCAGCTATGATCCATCCATTTGCCAAATTGTCGACGCTATCACCGAGTTTGAACTGAGAAAAGTCGTACATGCCGCCGATGGTGCTGACTGGGGGAAGGAATTGATTGGCCAACCATTTAAGAATCAACGATGTACTCACTAACAAGTCCGAGCATGGTCAGACACGGGAGAATCATGACATATCTGTTGTGCGACCACACTGTCCACAACCGATGTACCTGGGTCGAAAGATCAGAGGCCTCGGACGAACATTCCAATGCCTTACGACTCACAAAAAGTCCATCCACAACGGCCAGTGAGACGAGCAGTAGGCTACTTTCGAGGATCTGCGTCGGTTGAGAGTAGTCTTCATAGAATCCTACTGGATTCGAGCCATTGTCCACGACGACGAAGGCCAGGAAGAGTCTCTCAATGGACAAGATCCAGTGCTGGGGTGAACGATTTAGTACCCAGGAGAAAGCCAGAGAACGGGTACGTACACCTGTAACTGCAACGAAGAGAATAGAGCCACCGAGCAAGATGGGTGAAAGCCACACAGAACGCTCCCGTCGCAGCGCTCGTGACTGAACAGTGAGAAGAAGGTAGATTGAGGCGACGAATAAGACGACATATATGCCATAAAAGAATGTTTCAATGAGCACTGTGGCTAGCGCAGTGGAAATACGGGGGACGGTCAACATCCTAGGAGGTGGGAGATAGAGAATGATGCTAGCGCTATGCAGGGACGGGGTACTTATAGACGGCGAATGGTTGTCCATCTCCTGACTGACAGTTGGTGATAGATGCTTGGGAAAAGAACAAGAGCAGCCAATGCCGGTCCCGACATCATCACTATACACTGCATTTAAGGGGCACCTACGCTGAGTCAATAAAGGTGCACGTAGGTGTAGGTAGGTCGGCGTAGTCGGCTATACAATAGGTCAGTGGAGATCACCTACGTCCACCTTGACAGAGATCAATAAAGGCGCACATAGCTCTGCGTAGGTCTACGTAACTGATCTGAACTGGGTCGACGTAGGTCAGCGTAGGTGCTACAGCTCACCTACGCCCACATTCATTAACCTCAAGCAAAATAGTACAGTAGAGTTTGGAGATGGTAATTGGATATACTGCTAGTATACTGCTCTCAGCATAGGTCACTATGTAGACCTACATTCACCTACGTTTACCTTGCATAGGTCACTACGTCGACCTACATTCACCTACACCCACCTTAGCTGACCTTGACTGACCTACGCAGACCTACACAGACCTGCATCAACCTACGCAGACTCCATGTAGGTGGGTCTGAGCGTAGGTCCATGTAGGTTCATGTAGGCCCCTGAACTGAGGCTGAGTCTAGGAGGTCCTTGAATGCAGTGATACTTGGAATTGTCATTTGACATTCAGTACTAGCGAGCGTGACAGGGGCAAAAAATGCGACACCGCCCTAGAAGTGTGAAGTTTTGTTGCAGATGAGTTTTCGGGCCACGCGACAATATCTGGATTTTCTTCTTGGAGCTGACCTCAGCTCAAAAGGCAATGAGGGTAAGTGGCCTCCAGTAGACCTCCAGAATTTTGTTCAATCTCACTCCGAGACCACTTGAAGATGACTTTTGGCTGAATTTGGTGGAAATATTATCTTGGCACATCCTGAGGTAAGTAGGAAGCAGACTTTGAGGTTTCTCATTCGGAGCTCTAGCAGGCCTCCCTAAGCCGTTTTCCTCCCGCCCATAATCTATAGTAAGAAGTTTTTTTCGGCCTTAGGCAGACTATGGCGTTCAAAGTGCACATTTAATAAATATCACTCTTTTTCGACTTTTATCCCTCTTTTGCCTCAAAATTTGCATATCTCTCTCTCTTTTGGTGGTTCTGAGTGGAGGAGGGAGAGAGGTGAAATTTCGCACTTTTTCCCTCTCCCTACTTTGACCGTGTTTTTATATCACTCTACTTGTCAGATCGGTATCAGTAAGCTCTCTCTCTCTCTCCCGACACAAATTTTTATCTCCCTCTGTTGGTGAAAAAAAAATCTCTCTCTCTCTCTTACATGTTGAAATTATCTATCCCTCAATGCTTTCCAACTTGACTGTCTCCCTCTTGTGTCCCGTACGCGCAATGTCACGGTCACGTGCACGGTGACACGGGCCGGAACGGCAAGTCAACAAGTGTTGCAAACTTGAAAGTGTGTCACCATAGTATTGGTAAGTTGGCTGAGAGTACTGTTCTTCATGGTTTACCGCTCACTTTTATCGGGGTCCCACACATTTGAAGCCCTTTTAGGACTGCTGAACCCCACTGGAGAGCGAGCTGAATTCAGCCGAGACTGCCGAACTGTTGTTCCGCTTTGGGAACACAAAAATTGTTTGGTCCAACGAAAATTCAGCCTGTTTAGCATGCATTGACCGTACCGTATCGTCGGAGCTCAAATACGAGCCAACGGGCCATGCAACGACGGCCGCATCCGTCACGGCAACGAGCGGGAGCGAGTAGCAACCCTCAGGGGGTGGCTGGGTTCCCCGACCGGCCCGTGTCACGTAGCACGTGACTGTGACACTGCGCGTACGGAACACAAGAGGGAGACAGTCAAGTTGGAAAGCATTGAGGGATAGATAATTTCAACATGTAAGAGAGAGAGAGAGATTTTTTTTTCACCAACAGAGGGAGATAAAAATTTGTGTCGGGAGAGAGAGAGAGAGATTACTGATACCGATCTGACAAGTAGAGTGATATAAAAACACGGTCAAAGTAGGGAGAAGGAAAAAGTGCGAAATTTCACCTCTCTCCCTCCTCCACTCAGAACCACCAAAAGAGAGAGAGATATGCAAATTTTGAGGCAAAAGAGGGATAAAAGTCGAAAAAAGTCAAAAAAGAGTGATATTTATTAAATGTGCACTTTGAACGCCATAGCAGACCCCTCCCCCTCCCACGTTCGGGATTTTAATCCCGAGTTCCCCTTGTCTTTTATACAGTAAAGTGAAATTGTCACACTACCTTTGTTTAACACAGAGATACCTGTGAGCCATGTGCGGTGATCTTTGCCCCCGGTGTTAAGTGTTGCTTTTTGTGAATGTGAGATGTCCTCCGTGGTCGTTGGGATCTGGCCTTGAAGTAACTTGAACGTGCCGCGAATGACTCATAGGGAGCCAGGGAGCCAAAATGCAGCAAAGACCGCTGAGAAGTAATAATTTCGGAGTAGGCATCGGTCCGAAATTTGCTCTTTGAATTGGCCAAGATATCTGCCTCACTAGAAAGGTTCCTGCGAAGGGTGAAGCGACACTTGAAAACCGTAATATGCACCCTGCCTCCAACGCAGTCGGTAAGGTACTCAACTACGGTTCCTTTTTCAACCTTCCTTCAAGTTCCTTGCAACCTTCCCGCGTGAACGTAAACATTTTTTTCAACCAAAATCGTGAAAATTAGCGAATAGGCGCTGAGCGGAGACCTTCTGTGTTTTACCCTACGGGTGAACTTGAATTCTTTCCATTGCTTGCTTCTCTTTGGTTGGTACGTGACCAACACGTGCGCAAACACGTGTGCCCTAATAGCTGCATCTTGCTGTCACGATTTCCGGCACGGCTGCACAATATTTTCTATGAGTCGCCCCGAGATAAACTCACCAAAGTTCGATGACATGGACGACCCAATCCCCTCCAATCCCAACCACCATCCGACCCTCGAGGCGGACGATGTCCCAGCAATGATATGCACCATTCATCTTACATCGCACGGTCATCGCTTTGGGCCATCCACACCGCCCAAAGTTGCTGGACTCCCGATTCACAAAGTACTCCAGTACGACATCCGTTCGCTCCCGAATCCACCCAAGCTCGTGCGGGCACAACAAACAGGGCTGCATAAATCCCTCCGCGAGTGGTTTTTCTCGCGCCCGGAGGCAGCCGCGAAAATGGAGGAGGTCTCCGCCGCCGTCGACGCCGCACTCGCGGACCTCCCAACCAGTGAGTGCGGCGCGGAAATCCATGTTGTGGTGTTTTGCGAGATGGGGAAGCATCGAAGCGTTGCATTCATCGAGGAGCTCGCGCGCCGTCCTTTCTTCGTGGCTACCGCCTCTGGGCGACAAAAATGTGGTGTGGTTGTTCAACACAGAGACGTCGCGCGCGCGAAACACGATGCTCGCAGTCGGCGACAACGGGTAGATCGTTCTGAATCTTGATTAAGGTGAGCTTACTGGAATTTAGTTGTTCATCCACCCAACAGAGAGTGTAGGAGGTGGAGCTCACGAAACAAATATCGTTGACAAGTTTTGCAACATACTGGATGGGCCATGGCTCTTATATTCCACACGCGTCCAAAGTTTTCAACGAAAACGACTGTTAACTTGGAACTTCCTAGGGTGTCTTCCCCAGCCCAGACTCGTCCCGCTCACTATGGTCAATTCCAATGAACCGCAAAGTTGCAATCAGAATCAGTGTTGAGTTACTTCCCGCCAATTCTTTTCCCGAGTTATCCAAGTCTCTCCTGGAGCTCTTATCTCGTTTCTCTTCCTCCGATTCGTCAACTCCGATTCGCCACATCCCGGGGTCCGAGATGCCCGTTCGTGGTTTCGTAAATAGCGCCCCAGTCCCAGTTGGGCTGGCCACGGGATGATGAGTGCTAGTAAACGTCGGACATAGATCAAGGTTAGGATATACGGGGACGAGATAACGGAGAACGAGATGCTGAAAGTTCCGCTTTGATTCCGGGTTTTGATTCCGAGGACGGTTCTCGACATCGAAGAGGCCGTTTCTGATGCTTACTATAATGTTCTGACTGCACCTAGCGAGCCTTCCCTGAAATAACGGACGGATCCAACTCATTGACGCGCATTGCGCACCGCAAGTACGATGCCAACCAATACGACTTTTGTTCTGCATGCATTTAAATGTTTTCTCTACCTACAACCACCGCCTTGCGCGGTAATTTTTACTGCTACTCCTACACAATATGTAACAACTCCCTTCGCGCCAACGCCAACAAGCACCAACCAAAACGCCACCCACCCGCCAACGACAGGTAAGTACAGCAAACTACAGCAAGCAAGCGACGTGTCCGTTTGACAGTCCGAGTCCAGGCTAGGTACGTGCGTAGCAGGCAGGCGCGCAGAAGGTAAAGGCAAAGCAAAGCGAGATCTGAATCAAGAATCAGGAACCAGAAGTGAAGAAAAAGGAAAGGGGACGGTAAAGAGCGACGGGGTTACGTGGAGTTTCGAGTCTAGAGGATGATACGTAGGGTACGCTACAGCCAGACAGCCAGACAGCGGGGCAGGGTGTCGGGGTAGTGTAGGGCACGGTACGGGGGGTGGTAGGGTAGGTGGTGAGTACAGAGTGTAAGGTAAGGAGCGTGGGTCGGCGGGGTGGGCCGACAGAGGTCGTAACATGGTGGGTCCGGGGATGGTGGGCCCGGAAAAGAAGGAAGGAAGAAGGGCGGAGGGAGGGAAGCGAGAAAGCCGCGGCCGCGGCTGCTGCTGCTGGTGCAGAGCACAGGCAAGCAGGCGGTACGCGGGGACGCGCGCGCCGGGAGCGAGGTAGTGGCGAGGCGAGGGTGGGGACGATCGAGGGCGAGTGAGGCGAGGATGAGGGTCGAGCCTGAGCCCGAGCCCGAAGTAGTCGGGTCCGAGATTTATTCCATTCGAGAAAAGGAAGGCGAGGGCGACAAGAATACGATGGGGGCACGACCGGGCGCGGAGTCGAGTGGACGATACGAGATGAGCATAGATAGGGTATGGCGCCGGCCAGTCTGGGCTGGCGCAGCAGGGAGGGGATCCAGGGGAGACGAAATTGGAAGGCAAAGCAAAGCAGGGGGGGTGTACAGACGAGACGAGATTTCGAGCTTTCGAGAGGCAGAGACGAGGATGACGAGAGACGAGACGGAAATGTTATGACGACATGGAGCGCAAGTAGGGGGCGGACGCGGACGCTCAAGCAAAGCGCCCGGGCTGGTGGAGGTACTGCCCCGCCTGCACGCCCTGCACGCCGTCAAACAGCGGCATCCCGCCCGCGCCCATCTCCATCTCCATCGCCGCCATCTGCTGCATCTGCATCATCCGCGCCTGCTGCTGCTGCTCGTCGTACACGCGGTGGCCCTGCTGCTGCGCCTGCTGCTGCTGGTGGTGAAACGCCGGGTGCGACGGGTTGCTCCGCGCCCAGCCCATCCCCATCCCCAGCCCCGCGCCCACACTCATCCCCATCCCCATCCCCATCCCCGCGTCGCCGGGGTACTTCATCCCCATCCCCATCGGCACGCCCCCGAGCAACAGCCCCTCCTCCCCCACGCCGTCGAACGCCCCATACTGCTGCTGCTGCTGCGGCTCGTACGCCGCCTCAAACGGCGACGTCGGGGCCTGCATCTGCGCCGCCGCCGACACGTACCCCGCCTTCATCATCAGCGCCGCCTGCGCCTGCTGAATCTGCAGCGCCTCGTACTGCAGCTGCAGCAGCGGGTCCATCTGCATGTGCATGTGCGCCCCCGCGCTCGACGGCGGCGTCCCCGGCCCCGAGCCCGAGTCGCTCGACGAGGAGGGCGAGGCGGGCGCGTCGTACGCGAAGCGCCCGGTGCTGCCGGTGCCGGCGGCGTGCTGCTGCTGCTGCTGCTGGGCGTGCTGTTGCTGCTGGGCGAGCTGCTGCTGGTGAAGTAGCATATGCGCCTGCGCCTGCGCCGCCTGCGGGTGGAAGAACACCGGGTGCGCCGACGGCGGCGCGCTTGCGCTCGTGCTCGCGCTCCGTTCGCGTTCGCGGTTGCGCGCCGTCGAGATCGTAGGGCGCGGCTTCGGCTCCTCGTCCTCCTCGCGCTCCCGCTCCTCCTGCTCGCCCTCCTCGCCCTCCTCCTCGAGTTCGAACCCCTCCTCGAGCGTGAGATCAAAGTCCTCCACCTCCGCGCGCAGGACGGCCGCGTGCCCCTCGGAGCGCTTGGGGGCCTCCAGTTGGGGGACGCGTGCGCGCGCGCGCCATTCGTTCACTTCCTGGGGAAAGAAGGAAGGGTCAGTGAATGGAGGTGAAGGGAAGTGCGGAGATGGGAAGAAGAGCGGGAAAAAAAGAGGAATCGCGAGCGGGGTGCGGAAGGGCGACAAGGAGGTGATCGAGCAGACGTTGCCAGGGCCACCTAGTATCGACATCCTCCTGTATCGCCAAAATCCACGTCGCAGAGTCGTAGGTGGGGCCCAAGCACAAACTCGCCGTACATGGGTACCCAGGACGCCTCATCGGGAATCACACCATAGAAGTGCGTCGAGGTCTACCGCCATCCGTATCGACATCGTCGTCGTTGTCTGCGACGCGCAGTCACAAAATAAACGCGCACGTCGACAGCACGAGCTCCAGCGCCCTCCAATTAAAATTGGATCCCGAGCACATAGAGATGCGTAGGCACGCGTCGAACGAATGCGCGACCCAAGAATCGCCGACAGCGTAAAAAGAGAAAGGGAAGTCGTCCGCGCTAGCCAACAGCTACCGCCTCCAGTGGGTTCGCGATCCTAGAAGCGCGTCTACCGCGCCTCGACACCGATCAGAACCACCGCCCAGGATCGCGGGCATCGAGGTCGCTCGAGTCGCGAGCGGGTCGCTCGGGAAATGCGACATTCGTGAAATCGCCCGCCCACGACGACAAGGGTCAGCGAATGAAGGACGCAAGAGGGCGAAGGGAAGTGCGGAGATGGGAAGAAGAGTTAACTGGGCGCTTGGCCGCTCGGCAATTCGACATTCGCGAAATCGCCCGCCCACGACGACGTCACGGACATCCCAGGCGAGTCGACCCGTCGTCGGCATCGTCGCGCCTCGCCTCGCGAATCGCCCGCAGCAAAAAGAAGAAAAAAAGAGAACGTCACAATGGCCGCACGCGGGCCCGCGTCTTCCCCTCCTGCGTCCACGTCACCATCACCGTCACCGTCAACACCGCTGCCCGCATCGCACGATCGCACCCATTGGCATTGGTGAAGCAGAAGCAGACGGGCTAGACAACTCGAAGCACGGCGCAGGCCGGACTCCCGAGGTTACGCTTTACGCATCCAGCGTACCGCCCGAGCCGTCGTCGGCGGGCCCAAGAACAGAAGAAAAGAAAGAAAGAAAGGCAGGGATGACGTATCCCGCTGGCGCGCGAGGGTGCGTCCCGAAAAGGAAATAGAGGGCGAGCAGAAGTGGAGCCGCAGCGCAAAGCGCCGGCGGCGCGTCTCTTCGCCGCGAGCCGGGAATCGAATCGAAACATCAGCAAGGCGAACGAAGGGAAGGAGCACGACCCGCGCCCCAGAGCCGCAAATACAGTGAACGCAGAAGAAGGAGAAGGAAGAAAGACAGAAGCAAGACGCGCACTCACCCTCCTCAAATTCTCCGCCTCCCTCGAAATAGCGCGCAGCGTCTGCGCCGCAAGGACGCGGTGCCGGCGCGACGCGTGCACCGTCGCGATGCTACCAAAAAAAAAAAAAGCAGAATCGCCGTCAGCCACCTGCCTCTAATGCATAAGAACCCCGCCGCACGCACCTGCTCCCCACAATCGCGCTCTTGCTGGGCCGCCGAAGGGCCGCGAGCGGCGGCAGCAGGCTCGCGAGCGTCAGGAAGCGCCCGTTCAAAGTCTCGCGGCGCATGCGCTCGACGGCGTTGTGCGTGGCACGGCGCTCGGCGGTGTTGGCGCGCCGCGGGGGGCGGCGCTTGGGCTGCGTCGTTCCTGGGGGGGCTTGTGCGTGCGCGTGTGTCGATGGGCCCGGTGCGCCGTGTGCTGCCGTGGGGGTGGTAGAAGTGGGGGTGGTGGTGGGGGGTTTGGCGTCGGGCGAAGTAGGAGAGGCGGGGGTAGCGGGCGAGGCGGTAGGAGACACGGGCTCGGTCTTCATCCCCGCGGTGCCGGTGCCGGTCGTAGCGGTGGTGGTAGTGATAGCCATCGGTCCAAAAAAAAACAAAATCCAAAGAAAAAGCGGGTGGTGTCGGGTGCGTATGGAAAAAGGCTTGAAACGAAAACGATAATCGCGATTGCTCAGCGGGGTCGTTTCGCTTTCGGCGGGGGTGGGGAATGCGTCGAGTCTGTAGCAAGTCTGCCTGTCTGGTCCGGGGGTAGTGTCGGGTCGAGGGGGTGTCGAGGGAGGGCGGTTATTTCTTGTGTGAAAAGCTAAAGCAGCGAGCAGGGCTCAAGCGTACTCCAGTTATTGCTTTGGGGCAAGGGGGTGGGTGGGGTTCCTTCGTCAGGGTGGGGTCGGGGCGGTGGTGTGGGGGATGGGATGGGGAGGGCGGGATTGTAGGAGCCGATAAGGGTCGCGAGATCTGCAGGCCGGCGGTCAGTACAAGTGTTAGAGCATGGCATAGCATAAAAGCGGGGCGGGCGGCGACGTGCCCTCTCCGCCCGACGCTGCTGCGAGGTAGGAACACCGGGTAAAGTAATGCCGGACATCGCCCGACGTGCCGTAAAACAGCGCTCGCCGGCGTCGGGTTCGTCCGGCCCGAGGGGGCTCAGTAGCCGGCGACGCTACTCGACCTGCGTCGACCACCGAACGCACATCATCCCTCCACCAACACCTCCCCACCCTCCACCGCCTCCGCGCCCTCTCCCCACAAACCAGACGAAAACACTCACTCCAAGCGGGATCCTTAAACAGCGGGGGGAGGCGGGCGGAGGGGGCGGGGCGGGAGAGGCGGGGGCGGGACTCGACGCACGGACGGCAAAGCAGGCACTTCAGACAACGGGCATGGGGAAAAGAAAAGCCTGCGTCAGCGCAATCCTACCCTTTTTGCTTGCGCTTCGGGGCGGAGATCCCCGATCGTGCCAATTGTCAGATCGCGCCAGGTGGGCTGATTGGGGGTAGGCGGAGTGAGGTAAGATTGATTATGGGCTCGGCTGTACGTTTACTGGGCTAGGCTATTTTGGGACAGGAACGAGGCAGGGTCTGTGGAAGGTGTTAGCGAGGCGTTAGGGGCGTTTGATCCGCGAGGCGTTGTACTTTGTTGCTTGTTTCTTTGTTGGCTTTGCCTTTGCCTTTTGGCTTCCTTGTCTCGACGGATTATCGGTTCTCGTTGACCCGCACCGCCCCCGCCGGTCGTCTTCCCATGCATGGGCCTGGCTGCGGCGCCGGATGCTAACTACTTCGCGACAAAGCCAAGGCAAAGCAACACTTTCAGTTCAACAGGTTCGTACATATGTGAAACCGCCGCCGACGCAAGCACATCGATTTAGCATCCATGTGCCTATGCCTATCTGTGGACATCCAACTAAACACGACGTCTCCTCGGGTCTACCCTCTGCGTCCCAAGCGCACTGTTAACTTGCTGTTCTTGCACTGAAACGTCACGGTACGCTCTTGGGTTATTCGCACCTCCTCGCGCTCCCGCCCCAGCTCACTTCCTGAAATACCCCCAACTTCTTCCTTCTTCCCAACTCCAAGTTCCTTGTCAACGTCAATGCGCACAGCAACCAACCAACCATCCGCGAATCGCTGACCACGTCAAAGTTCAAATCATTTTCTGTTCTGTTCTGTTCTTGTCCTGGGCCCAGATGTCACGGTGTTTCGGCTGCCAATCATGATCAACCGCGCATCTATCTCACCTCTTCCTTCGAATCTATCTTTACTCAGGGAGGGTTCAAATTTATTATATAGCAGGATCGAAGCCTCTCCCACAGCACGAAGCACACTGGCATGTCTACGTCGGATTCCGTCAGTCACCACATACATACCTACATACATACACACATATGTGTATCTACGCTCCGCGGAGACCACACTCGCTGTGTACAGCCCTGACACAACTTGTGCTCTTCGGATGAGGTACGCATATCATATATATGTACGGACATCCGCGTCTCACCCCCGCACACTGCCACTGCCACTCAGTTCGAATTCGTTTCACCTACTTATTTCCGCATCCCGGAATACTCATAACGCGCATCAAGGGCCAAGGCTATATATGTATTATAATCTACGTCTCAAGTCAAAATCCCAACCCAACCCAACATTTCTGGGGACTCCTGACTCTTTCGAAATTCGAACGACCCCAGTGCCAACTTGAACTCCAATTCCATCCGCACGTCTCGCCACTTGCTCAGAGTCTGGCTTGGACTCGGACTCTTGCTCCTCGACTCTTCCGAGAGTCGGAACCGCCCAGTGCCCCAGCGCCGGGGGAACTTACGCAACATCCACATCCACATCCACATCCACATCCACCCACACCCCCTCGTTCAATCGAATATAATCGCTCCCTGGTGCAAATTCCGCCTGGCAAATCGCGAAGCCAAGCGCCCTTTGTATGCAACATCGATATCGGGCGGAGACCGCCCCGGTCAGCTGCTGCCCCCTCCGGGCCTCTTCTCCTTCTCCTCTTCTCCGAGTCCTGGCTTGCTTCCTTCAGAATCCTTCTACTCAATTCAACTCTACTCAATTAGTCTCTCGGCAAGGCTGCATAATCACATTCAATGCACCCTGTCACCCCCCAACTCGAACGCCCACGCTTATCGTCTTTCGCTGTACTTCTACCTCCCACCGTGACCCCGGAGCTCAAGCACCTCTTATCTCTTATCTCTGCGCTGCAAGATCGACGTCACGGTCGACGTCCCAACGTTCAAACGCCAAACGCCAAACGCCGACCGCGAATCGAATCTGCTTCGGCTTCTCCGCCTCCGGGCCGCGACGTTTGAAGCCACTTCCCTTCTAATACTTCTTGGCGGATGCGTATGTATTGATAACTTCACCCCCGCGCGGATCCGCATAACGCCAATACCTGACGGTATTAGGATTAATAGTTCAGATATACTCTGTTGAGCACCCACCAGAAATCCTCCCAACAAGGGAGATCTTTAGCCGGGAAATTGTTGGTGTTTTCCGATACGAAGGGAACACGCGGGTGCACATGTTCTGCCTACGGCGCAGCCTCCAAATTTCATCAAATCAGTTGCAGCAAGTTGCCGCAGTGACCCACTCTTAATCCAGAAATCAAGGGGCTACACTCTGTAAGAACACGTTAGCGCAAACCAACCAAACCGTAGGAAAGTAGGAAACCAAAACTCACTCCACATAAAGTACCCCGAATGTTCACGACATCAGCCTGCTTGCGGATATTCAGTTCCCGTGCATCGATACAAAGATTAGGATGAAGATCACGGTCGCTCACCTCTACCTAGTGTCACACGCACCGCGTACTCTCTTCATTCAACTCCTTCCGCCTTACTGCATGTCCGCATCAGGGTCAGCATTCGAAGTGAACGAGGGAGCAATGTGCACACCCTCTCCGACGACGAGACACAATCAACCATCCTACCTGATCTTCGAAGTTTCAAACTCATAATTCGTAGTCCGTATTGAATATAATACACCCTCGGCATGCAAAAATACCGGTATTGTGAACCCTTGGCCATCATGAAAAAGGTCAGTGAGGATTCTAGTGACAATACAATTGAATGAAGCCTCACCTGTCCATTGGCCTGGCCATCCCTGCCGCGGTATCGCGAACCCTCTGCGATGAAAAAAGAAGTTTCGGGTCGGTGAAGATTATAACGGGAATAAAATCAAATGAAGCCTCACCAGTCCATCGGTCTGGCCATCCCTGACAAGATATCAACCTGCCAATTCGGTGGTTGCGTGCAGGGAGTAAATCCGACCTAAGCACTCTCTGCTCACGATTTCGTCTGCAAAAGTAAGGACTGGCCTCGACCGTGAAAGTCCACATACCTTGAGCTCGGGCCGGGTGCAAGCTAAGTGGGCTGAGGCACAAGTGATTGGCTAGGCAGTAAGCAAGCACGCGAGGAGGGTTAGAGCTTTGAATTTTCAAGCTCGTAAACGAAGAAAGGGACTAAAAGTGAAAAGCCAATACCCCGAACCTGGGCCGCAAGAATATCAGACGAGACAGGGAAGGAATAAATACTCAATGGATGAATGACAAGATCGAGTCTCACCTGAAGTAAATTAAAAGCGAGACCTCGTTCCATTCAATCGTGAACATGGCCCGACTGGAATTGTCGAATTAAGGGCCAGTCCTGCGCTGTTGAGTCAGATTTGAATGTTACCTGAAGTAAACAAACGAATCGAAATACTTGTACCAACCTTGCCAGGAATTCAAGGAAGCTTCATCAACCAAGGCGACAAGGACTGGGGACGAGTCAGCATTGCATGATTCAATGATACGGTGGATCAAGGATGTAGCGTAAACTCACACAAGACGAGAGCTTTGCGAGAGTTACCTTCAATTTCCTTCGTTCGACTCCAATTTCAATCCTGTTCTCGTTCAAAAACGGACCATTAGGCTGCGAAAAACAAAAGACACAAACACACCTCCGCGGAATATAATATTGCCTGTCTGCGGCGCCTATAGAGCGGGGAGTACGCATAGATTGAGTGTGCCATTCAAAAAGCCTTGATCAAACGAGACTTTGGGTCGAAAAAATTCAGTCAACACATGAAACTCGGCCAAGGACGAAGGCATCCTGCGATGAATGTATAAACACTATAGCATCATCGGGCCACACAGCGTGCCTTGAAAAACTCGATTTGGGAGCCAGTCGTGGTAAGGGCCACACAGTTTTCCCCAGAGGAGAAACAGGAAATGCTGATCATGACACAAAGAGAGGAATAGACCAACTAGATTGAGTCGTCGGTCGGGGCGTGGCAACACTGAACCCAGAAGTAGTATGAGTAGTCGGCATTTTTTTGGTGCCACCAGGTGACGCAGTATTTGTGTGCGAGAACAGCTTCGACGAATTCAAGTTGTGTCCTTGACGGCGGTATGCAGCGAAGCGGTAGAGCCCAAAAGTGGGGGGAGCAGAGCACGGAATCGAAGAGCTTGACAATAGTCACCGAGTCGACGGTGTTTGAGAACAAAAAGCGAGAACAAAGGCAGCGCGCGGGCGCGCGTGGCCCTGTGACGTACAGATTTGATCGGTCAGATGTCCGAGTTCCGAAATCACACAGAAGCCCCAAGCGGCAAACAAAGAGCGACATCTCTTCGACAATAACCACCACCATGGCCACTCACCCTACGCACCCACCCTGCATTTCCCCCGGGAGCCGGAATTTGTTTGACTCTCGCGAGCTTGACCCAACTCGAGTCACTCGACCCTCAGTCTTGCCTCAGCCCTCGGAGTCGCTGACTCGCTGACTGGCAGCCAGTGGCACAAGCCACTTCGGTCACTCCGACTTAGATTCAGTCGCCTGAGGCCGTAGTATGGGTCTTTCAATTCGATCAATGTCCGTGGCAAGAGCATGTCCCCTTGTTTTGTTTTTAAAACTCCAAATGCAACGTGATCCAGATCGCAGTACTCCTACGCCTGTTCTTGCAATTCAGAACAACAAGAGAGTTACTTCCCCAGCACCGGCTGTTCTTTCGGTAGGTTATTCGTCGCGTCACTATTGCCGTCGAGCTCATTTACGTCTTTAGGGATACTCAATATCTATTAAGCCGAAATACGGCTGCCCTAATTTTCCGCTGTGAGATACACCGTTGAGTCCTATCCTATTATATCTCATCTACACGCACCAATTCTGTGCTCCATAGCTTGAATTCTTCAACATCGCCTCGGGCTTCTGTATCCTATGCTGCCCATCGACGATTGTGTCCGGTTGGATTTTTCTGAAACTCTGATTAGTTCAACTGATCATTTCGGGCAGGCGCTTCCTCTTTGTTGTGATCCTTTCGTAAGTATCTTTCTTATCCTATCCTATCCTATCCCATCCTATCCTATCCCATCCCATCCCATCCTATCCTATCCCATCCCAACCTATCCTATCCCATCCCATCCCGCCCCTTATGACTCAATGACTTGCCTTGTTCTTGAGTCACTTAGCCCACTTACTTCACCACACAGTTAGAATTGTAGTTCAGAGTAGATAGGATTGTCTTAGTACCTGTGGTTAATATTATCCTACCAACCACCCGATTGGTGGTTGGGATTGATCCTACCAATGTATATCGTCGATAACGCAAGTGTATAGACGTCGGGCTGGGCGGCCCCCCGCCAGCCAAGTCCGCCTCCCACTAGCATGCGCACTAGCAAGGACCGTGAAGTTCACGCACGCCTAATTAGTAAGTAACTGCGTGATTTTGGCGGTACGCAGCTTCTCCTTCTCCGGGATGCGGGACGCGGGTGGTGCACTCGCGATCGCGCCGACCTGTTCTCTTGGATTCAGGAATCCCACGTACTTACGCGCAAGGCGAGGCAAGATTTCAACCCCCCTACTTCTCAGACTTCAGTACTCATATTTCCGCGCGCCGATCCGAACCCGTGCAACCTTGTCGATGGGCTTTGGCTGTAGACGGCGGCAGGCGATGGATGGCCTGCCGAACTCGAATATTAATCCCAAGGGGACGACACGATGCCAGTGGGGACCCACTTAGACTTTGACCCACCGTATAATGGGTCTTTGGGCCATAGCGGCCCAGGGATGATGCTTACCGGGTATTACGCTCGCCCGCCCGCCGCGCGCGGGACGGCTCGTGACAACGGCGTTCTGCGTCTTCCATGGACCATCGGTCGGCAACATTTCCGCTTGTGTCGGCTTCACATATTCCTCGACATTCAAATCACCACTCTCGAGTCTCAAGCTCAGGCCTCGGCGTTCGGTTGTGCCTTGCCCTTTCCCTTAACCCTCTCCCTACCCCGATTTACGCAACGAACACACATCAAAAAATCGCAAAAAATTGAAACACGAACCTTAGACTCCTTAAAAGTTTTGAGTTTACCCAATTTGGACGTGGGGCGCTTTTGGCTCGATTAGGAATTCCGAATTCCGGAGGGTGGAGAATGGGGATACCCCGGGTGGAAGTGGACAAGAGGGCAAGTGGGCAAGAGGGCAAGTTAGCAAAGCGACATGGGCACAAGACGGAGTCAAATCACTGATGCAAACTAACTTGAACTTCGGAGTCAGACGTTTGTTTGAAGTATTTTGTTGGGTCGAAATCCGACTCGGTCGACGAGCTTGCCGGCGTCGGCGATTCGCGAATGCATTCAAAGGCTTATTTGCCCTTTCACAAGTTGACAACTTGAAGGGGCATCCCTCAACAAGAACTCCCGGAATCTGAATTCCAACTTTCAAATCGCCTGGACTCGACGGTCACGGTGTTCCATGATAGGGGGATGGATGAGCTACAGGGGTGAGTACCGCATTGTTTTCCTCATAATGGGCCGAAGACAGGAGGAACGGAAATCACGATGCTTGTTCGCCGGACGGCAAGAAATTTCGCTCCATCTGGGGAGGCTTGTACCTAAATCCAACGGGTTTTAGGTGTAAATCAAGGCATGCGGTGCGTCCGCATTGCGCAAAAGAAAACAGATCGGTTCTCGTCACTTACCCTGCTATAAGTTTCGGCCTTGAAAGTTCGACGTGAATCTGGCTGTACTCACTTATTGGTGACGCTCGATAGGCTCCCAACGGGCACGGAGATGGTCTTATGATCACCCAGTGCTAAACTGTGAAAGTAAACTCGAAGCGTATCTTGTCCCCCATGGCCCCCGCATACTATTTACCTCAAAGCCCCCATGGAATTCCACATAGAAAGTCTTCCTCGCCGCAGAGTTAGCCTAAATTATCGAACACAGCTTCAAGGTGAGTTTCTATCACAATTCACATCACATCGAGGGAAAGGCTACGTGGCGGCGGGGCCTCTAAGCATCTCGAAGGTTGACTGATCCAAGGGACCCGCCGAAAGGATGAATTAGACTTGCCCTAGGGCGCGAACATGGCCGTAGATTTCGACGTTTGGTGCACACCGCTCAGCTGGGCATGGTTTCCTTTGATTGCGAGATCAGCTCTGAAGCCAGCCAGTGCATAGCAAAGTTATCATGGTCATATCAATTGTAATTCATCAGCAAACCCTGGGTGTGCTACGTAGAGCTATGTAGTTCCCATAGTTGCCATAGCTCCTGTAGTTTCCATAGCAAGGGTACCCTCTACATAGTTCTCTATAGTTTGCAGGGAGCACTACATAGTTCTCCATAGTTTGCAGAGAGCACTACATAGTTCTATGTAGTTTCCTATGATTCAGGCGCTGAGATTAAGAAAAGCATTACTTGGGATACATTCAATGCTATTGGAAGTCATCTGAACGGTTACTTACTAGTGTAGTACACTACATTATATTTACATAGGGTATTTATTTGAAACGACGGTAATTAAATAAAGTGTTTACTACGGGGATCGAACTGGCGACCTCGCGGATTCCGACCAAAACTCACATGTTAGCGTATTACCAACTAAGCCATTAGTCCATTGTCCATGTAGCATCCCAATACAATAGGTATGACCCCTCTGATCACAACCCAATGTGCCTTCAGGTTGGCTTCTCGTCCAACCTCTTTGCTACTACCGCGATTTAGAGGTGTATAAGATGTTGACATGCTCGAGGGATCTCAAACCTATGATGGGTCTAAAATATTTACAAGTCTAAAAATAGACCCGAAACCAAACTTGTAGAGCTCGAAAAGGGCTACAAGAGTTGTCTGAAGTGATTTTCCCTTAAACAGCTTAGTTAAAGTAGAAAACGCAAAATACATTCCCAGAGCCGGCGGTTTGAAGATTTAAAATTACTTTCGGCCACTGTAGAGGACAAATGTTGAATACCACTTTGGTTCAATATAGCTGCTCATTCATAACGAGGTTACAAACCCTGAAACTGAAGGGTATTTATTTACCTAAACTACATGGCAATATGTAGAGTGCCCAAAAACTATGCAGAACTACATAGTGAGACTGCCAAACTACAGAGCACTACATAGTTGGGCCCAAAACTATGGCAACTATGGCCAACTACAGCAACTACAGCAAAAACCAGGGTTTGCTGATGTTGTAGGCCGCCGCCATATATTTGGGCATGAAGGTGGCGCTCCCTGGGTTCAAATCTATCAAAGTTGGGTGTTGAGATTTTCAATTAACATATGTCCGGATGTGTTAGAATTAGTTGTTTGCTTCGGCGTGCTACGGCGTTGATACGTAGTCACGTAATAATATACGCGGTCATCGCCTTTGCCTCCTGCGTTCATCTGTGTCTGTGTCCGTGCCTATCTGTGTCTGAGCCGAGCTGCCATAGCAGTCTCACCCATCTCCCCTCCTACTTCTCACAGGATGCAATGCACATTGAAGCCCTGAAGGTCGTCCATAGGCGCTCTCCTGGACGACATTGTAGGCCTCCGAGGAGGCCGAATTTAGCCAGGTTCGAACGCCTTCAAACGCTGAACTGAGCCTGAACGCGAGTTCAGGTTCGGGGTTCGCAAACCTTTTCCCATCCGGCATTTGCCAGACTGCCAACTTGAACTTGCTCAGTTCCACTGTTCCCACGGAAATTCAACCCACATTCTGCCAGTTCGTGGATTGGTTTTGACTTAAGTGTGGACGTCAAATCCTTTTTGCCCTCACTGGCACTACTTGAACTGGATGCGCACTCCGTCGCGAGAATCCCGCAAGCCGCAGGTTCCGTAACCCTCGGCAAGCCAGCCGATCCGCCGGATGTTCCCGAACATCACCGCTGGTGGGAGAAACCTTTTACCGCAACAAAGAGGGCCAGTCTTACCAAAGAGAAAACAAAGTTGGGCCTTGCATCGGGTAATAGTCACGGTAAAACTCACTGAACAAGAGGTATTTACTACAAGGGTGTTTTCCTTGCAGTAAGACAAAGCGGCCACAGCCGTGAGGCAGCATTTGTTCCGTGCAGGATGTCCAACTGCGACTTTTCTTTGTCTGCATGGCTTTGCCTGTGTGTTGCCGGTCTACGTGTCTCGTAAATTTCGGCCAATTGGGGTCGGCACTTGTGAACGAAGTGATGGTATTGATGGCGATGATCGAATTTTCCCGCTGGTTTCTGAGCTGCTCCTTATACTTAGCTGTTCCTGGCTTCAGCACTCCGGAACGCTTTGGTAGGCTCCTAGCCACACTCGGAATATTCTCTGCCTCTTCAAAATGATCGTCTCCTGTTCTGTTGAAAATACTGTATCGATCTGTAGGGGAGCAACGGTCACGGTAACGGACCACTGGTTGTGTTGCTTCCGTCACGGTAACGACGGGACTGGTTGCCTAAAAAAAATCGTGACAATGTTGAAAGAAAAATAAGAGAATAATCTGTGGTTAAAGATAGGTCGGATCAGCCGTGAAACCGCGTTGTAGGCCTCAGCAACACCGGATACGCACTGGAAATCATCGGTTTTCAACTATAAAATTGTTGTTCCGTTGCCTTTACAAGCAACGGTCACGCTCACGGTGCCCTCCGTTGCCTGAAAAAGAGGCAACGGGTTCGTCACGGTCGCTGGGCCGTTGCTCCCCTACAGATCGATACAGTATATCTGTTGAAGTTCCGCCCAATTACAATGGTTAAACAGTTTAGGAGAAAGGAGTGAGGAATGAGTGAAGAGAGCTGAGTAACGCAATATAGGCATTTAGGAAGGTCTCCCATAGGCGTAGGAGGACACAGAGCCAACGCCGAAGAGACGTGCCTTTGCCGTTGATGCGATCAAATGGATCACGGCGGCAATGGCAAGTTGAACTCAGCCGACCCCCGAGATGCGGAATGTGGACAGATTCAAGGTGCCAGTAAAAAGGAGAGGAGAAGAGACCTTGAGCTGCAAACATGTTCCAATAAGTTGCAAAGCGCCTAAGTCTTAGGCTGCTTGAGCCTTGAAGCACATGCAACTTAGTTGCATGTGCTTGCATGTTCAAAACGAGAGAGGGGTAAATTCGCGATCTAGACATCCAGCAGCCTATGCGGCCAAATAGCACCGGGAGACGATGGGGACGGTGTGCACGATAGCTCGTAGGTAGTATGGAGCCCAGCTGAGACCCAAAGGAAGCAGGAAGGGTGAAACGAGAGTGGGAAACGGCGACGACGACGGCGAGCCAAATGAAGACTTTCGAGTTTCTATGTTCGGGGTGGATGGTGACGACACGTAGGAGGGGGCGCCAGCGAAGATTTAGAACGATCGGTCCGCAGGAGAATTTTGAATTCATTTTGTAGCTCGCCAGGTAGCCGAACGCGCGGCGCCGACGCCACGTTGTACAGGAGGATTCAGGCCGGGGGGACTTCCAGAAGTGTGGATAGAACCTATAACTATATCCCAGCAAAGTTATAAAGCCAGCGGAGGAGCTAGCGGGCAGCCAGCGCGATGGAGGGGAGCGGAGAGGCAGTGAAGAGACATGATGCGATCAAATCCTAACAAGAGTCAATGGATAACCCAATGAGGCGGAGCGCCCTGATGCGCAAGCCATCAAGCGCGCCAAGGTGCGCCAACGGTGGGCGCGAATGTGCGGGGGTGGACGGCGCTGCTGCAGGTAAGAAGCTGCGCTGATGTATCAGGCCCTACGCTAAATTAGTTGGGCTCTCATATAACGCGCATCTCCGCTACTTAATCATTAATCAGCCTTCCTCTGTTGTATCAAAGTGCCGTATACTACGCCTGCTGGTCAAGGCTTACCAGGACCGAAGCTCGAAACGAGGTTGTTGAGGTCAAAGGGAGGGCAACCGGTAGTCTATATCGACCCAAGGTGGAGATCGAAAAATCGGACATTCCAAATCCCCGGTTCCCGGCCCACGCCGAGGCCTGGGTAGTAGGTCGCGTCGGGAATAATCGGTCGCACCGGTTGCCTTGGCACCACGGGGTTGCCCGCTCAGCAGTCAGCGGTTCCAGACTTGGACAAACCGGTGAGCTCGGTGGCTTACAATTTTCGGGCCTAAAATTCGAGCTCCAGCTATTCACAGACTTCCCCACATAGCGATTTACTCCTGCCAAGTAAAATGAGGGGACTCCTTCTCGAATCTCCTACGTTGAATGCATTTAGGCGATGTAATGCTTGCCGGTCAGTAAGTTTGACATATCCTCTGCAAAGAACCATGTGTCTCGCCTGACCAAGCGCATTATGTCTGGTAAGTTTAGACGCTAGGTTTGCAATTCGCCAAGCCCGCCGCGCCGGGTAGATGACCGCAAGGTCATCAGGCCAATATTGGCGCTGATCTGCTAATGGGCGATTTTTTAAAGAAAAAGCCTGTTCACATATAAAAAGGGCGTGGAGGACACAGTTTTCTTCAGTGCCTTCTCTCTGCATTATACAGCTATGAATTTCACCCTTGCTTTCTTGAGTCTCCTCAGCGTCGTCTCTGCAGCGGTCATGCCAACCATGAACATGATCGTGCCAACCACCCACAGAGTCGTCTCTGTTGAGGAGTACATGGGCCGCAATATGACCAACGAAGTCAGTGCCCTCTTCATCCACTTTTTCAGCTCTGACAGATACCCAGCATCTCGACAAGCGCACTCCAGGCAATGTGTCAGTTACTCTGAGATTGAATTTCTCCGCCACTGTCCTCAACATTTTACAGATTCCTCTGCACCGATGCCGGGTTCCAAGGCACTTGCGTTGAAATTACCGGTGCATTCGACGGTGGCTGCGTCGACCTTGGCTTTGACCTCGACAACCTCGTTTCGAGCTTCGGTCCTGGTAAGCCTTGACCAGACTTCCCCAGATTTCTGGCTCAAGACATTCGCAGACCCCGGCCAGACGTGCATAGTGTACAAGTGAGTGCAGTTCCCGATGTCTAGCTCCTATATCTATACTGAATGCCTTTAGTGCGCACGGCTGCGCTGACTCCGGAGCGGGAGATCCCGCTTTCGCGTACTTCATCTCCTTCCCGGGTGTTTCCGATCTCAGTCAGCCCTTCATTGGCTCGGATGGACATCAGAACGCGCCTTTCAATGATATTATCTCGTCTTACCAGTCAGTTCGTTCTTTACTCTCAGCATCAATTTTCTCATTCTTTGTTCTTGTGCAGGTGCTTCTTCACGACCACCTAGATACGGTTTGAGTAGTGTTTGTGCCATGTCAAGATTGATAAATGCTTTATTAGCTCCTCTTAAGTTTTGGTGGAAATTATCAACACAAGGTCTTAAGTCGCCAGGAACTTAAGTCCCGCATACAATACTATACGGCTGTGGTATCATCAGCCTGGCATTGCTACATATCCTGGAACTTAAGTACAGAACTTACGTTGCCAACTTAAGTTCCAAACTTAAGACATGAATCGGAACTCAAGATCACAATTAAATAATTACACTTACGTTGCCAACTTAAGTTCCAAACTTAAGACATGAATCGGAACTCAAGATCACAATTAAATAATTACAGTTCAGTTCAGTGCGGGAAGTACTTGAAATTTGAAACCAAACTCAAGACCGTAATTTATTCGAAGCGTAATGCAACAAAGAATATCATGTACACTTGAAGTTGCCCGAAGTTGGGGTGAAGTTACAGCTATCGTCCGACCCTCCGGTGATAGCGACATTCACAAAGTCGAAGTTGGAGCATGATCCAGAGCCGCAGAGGATGAAGTAGTTTTGTGCGGAAGAAGCGGCGGTTCCGGTGATGTTTGACATGGTAATGCCGTTGATGATAACGCCGTTGGTAGGAGTGCCTACAAGGAGTCAGAATATGTAGAGTCGCCATCGTGACCGAAGCGCCTACCAGTGGGTCCACCATTGAGGTAATCCTGCTGGATATCGATGCCGTATATGGAGATGTTTGACACCTGGATGTTGCTCCATTCGATGTTCGTAACCGTGCCTGTCGTTCCAGAGTTCGTCTTGATGCGCGCTCCATTTTGAGAATTCCTTACAATGGAGTTGGTGAAGAGGACATCCGAGACGTCGTTGTTCGACTTCCCACCAATGGAACCTATCGACAGACCATGTCCGCCGTCGCACACCATGTTCGAGACCGTGATGTTGGTTCCGGACGTGACCGCAACGCAGTCGTCTTGATTGATCACCGTCGTTGAAGTGATGATGAGGTTCGTACTGCTCGAGACGTCGAAGCCGTCACTGTTGTGCGCAGCCGGCAGCCCGCCCGACGCCGCGTTGGGCGCATTTCCAGCAGAATTATCGAGTGTAAGCCCGGTGATTGTGGTTCCGGAGGAGGAGGTTATATCAAAGCAGTGCACCGGCCAATTCTGAATGTGCAGATTCTGGAGGAGGGACGTCCCGGTTGACTTGAGGGTAATAAAGTGATCGGGTCTGACGAATAAATTAACCAAGGACAGAAATAAAAGTTGTATTGGAGAGCATACTTGGTCACTCCGCCATTGGATCCTTGCCCGTCCCACCATGCTTGCCCATTCCCATCGATAATCGAGCCAGGAGCACCTATGATCGTAATATCCTCTCCTCCGATGTCAATGAGATCAGAGTCCCAGTCGGTGAACGCAAACGTCTGTCACGACTCAATGGGTAAGCCATCTGGTTTTCCATAAAGTATTCTACGTACAGTCTTTCCTTCGAAAGTGACCGTCGTCCCAGTCTTGAGCTTGCTGAGGTTCAGCGTTGTCGAGCTCGGCACCGCCAAGTTCGAGATCACGATCGAGGTGCAGGACGCAGTCGCAGAAGAGACCTGCGCGATCGCGGTCACCGTGCACGCGGTGCCGCTGCTGGCGCTCGTGGTGGTCGTCGCAGTAGTGGTCGTGCTGGACTTCGTGGTGGTTGTGCTGGATTTCGTAGTGCTCGTACTGGACTTCGTAGTGCTCGTGCTGGACGAGGTCTTCGACGTCGTCGTTGCGGTCGTAGTCGGGGTCGTAACGGCGGATGGGACGCACTGGGCACAGTTGGTACGAAATCAACATGCCAAAAACGAAAGACTGACCTGCGAGAAGAATGGGTTCTGGACCACACACGAAGACCCGACTGCACATGTCGTGGCTCCCGTCCAGTTCTCACCTCCACACTAAAAGAGCGAAATTTAATTCCGTGAGTGCTATTTCCCTGAACGACACAATGCATACTGCCAACCTGACCGAAAATCGGAGACTGTGCCAAGACGCTGGGGACGACAACGACCAACGCTAGCAGGACCTTGAAGAGCTGCATTTCAGGCATTTGTTCTCAGGCTTGAAGAGAAGCAGCCGCAGGGCCAACCTTTAATACCATCTGCCCGGGACATTCTGAGTGAACGGGCCGCTGAGAAGAGCCAATGATAGAGAGAAGCAAAGGCTTATGCTCCGGTGTTAGGCCGAGCTTGTTCAACTTCCGGTCCGGCCGGTCCACCTTTGTAGGCTCGTGACCAGCCTTTGGTGCGGCATGAACCTAAGTGCAACCACTGTGTGCTTGAAAAATTTCCCCTGAACTGAATTTTACTCAATTCAGGGGGTCTATGAGAACTTTTTTTTTTCAAAATCAATAATCTAAAAGCTTCAATCTTGAGCTTGAGTGTTTGTTCTAATCGTCCAGAGGGTGAGCGGTGAAAAAGTCAAATTTAGCAGATGGCTCCGCACAGCCACCGCTTCGGCACTGCTCGGCCCCGGCCAAAAAATTCAAACCTCCGGCCCAGCCCGTTGCCGTGGCCCGAAGTACCAGCCTGCCCAAAGCCTGCCTACGACAACAATCTTGAACTGCCACTGCAAGGATAGAAACGCAACCGGCCCCCAACGGACCCTCAATTGTGCAGAGCTTGTGGCCCATGACCAGGTCTCGTTAATGTTAAAACGGCTGAGCCTCTGAATGACAGACTGAATGACTGTATTGCTCTTGAAAGTACCGCTATTCCTCCGGTGGTCGAGTACAAAGCGTTGACTTATCCCGAACATTTTTCCCTTCTGGTGTCACGCCGCTGGGTGCCAAATCGGGGACGGACCGCTCCATGTGGATTGCGTATCGCTGGATCACTGTAGCGCTGGCCAAAAATATGATATGAAAAATTTAAAATTTGAATACATAGACGTCCAAAGGATGCGAGCTAAGTGAAACACGCACGCGAGTGAAACAAATTAATGGAGACCGCGTACAGGGATACCAAAGGAGCTCAAACCAAGCTCAAACGCATCCCACAAAGCCCGGACATAGCCAAAGCAGGTGTGGGACTCATAAAGGACATCGCCGTCATTTGGGACGAGCTGAGGTTTGAAACAAGGGGATTCAGATTCGCGAACTCTGCACCCACTGCGGTGGCTCATGCCTTTTTGGGTCCAAAAAATGAGGTCCAAACATGTCTTCCCGTTTGAGTAGATTTTCCCCACCACCTAAAACACGCAACGAAAAAGAACAGATTTTTTGCAATCCAAATATCACGCAAGCATAACGAATGTTAAGTTCAAAGGGCAGAGACAAAAATCTGTGATGTTTAGCATTTCTTTCGCGACAGAAAAATGCTACCTTTGAGGTCCAAACAGCGAAAGAACAATGGGTAAAAAGCTTTTCGACCCCCTTCCGATTTTCGAATTCCGACGTCCCCTTGAGTTGCATGGCTGATTTTTCGTACTTGTCTTGTGGGGCCATTGCTGTGCATGGCAGGTACGAGGACTTCTTCAGTGCCATGGCCGCGGCTTCATTGCATTTGGACGGCATGGACCCGACACTGGCCATGGCATTGGCCAGGCGTTGCATGGACGTTGGTCAATGTCTTTGTTCCCTTTGGCCGGGTGGGAACGGGGATGTGTCAACGGCAACACTCTCAAACTCAGACTCGCCGTCAACTTTTGACGAGCTGCGACACTGTGGGCAATTTACGATACTTTGATGGTCTAATGATGGCAAGAAATATTGAATTTCAACACCTTTTACTGTTCTTTTTCCGAGGCAAATCTATCCCTCAACCCTCACACCTAACCAAACCCTAACACTAACCTGAACCCAAACCTGAACCCAAACCTGAACCACCCGAACCCTAACCCAAACCACCAACCCGAACCCTAACAGCCACTTACTGCTCGGAAGTGGTATTTACTGCTAATTCAGAGATTTTAGCAGTGTTGATCTCCCATCAGAGTGTCGCATCTCGCGACAGTGTCGCAACTTGCCAACAATTTGCTAACCATCACCTGTGAGTCTGAGTCTGAGAGTGTCGCCGTTGGTTGATCCCCGGTGGGAACGGGGTTTCTCTCTGCGGCCCGATTATCGGCAATCATTCTGAACTTTAGTAGTTTCAATATTCTTTGTTTCGTTTCCCTCCTTCCCTTTGAAAATTTATTCATTATGCGCTGAATGTTGATCCCAAGATGGGGTTCTATGTTCTTCAGGTTTTCTGAACATTGCGAAAGGGTGGGATCTCATCGGGAATTCTGGGGGAGCACCTGGGCTCAAGCGGCATGCAGAGTAAATTTGCCACAATGCAGGAGTCAGATGAGGCAAGGTCTGTGATTCATAGTCGTGCATTTCACTTGGGTACTCCGTATACTGAAGCCTATCCTTTTCAGAGTCAAGTTGCAACTGCCGTGTGATGGGCCAGAAAGGGGTGGGAAATTTTGGCAATGCTCGGCTGAAACTTAGCATTCACACGCTAACAATGAAACAATGGCGTTTGAGCGAGAGGCACGCGGGAATTGCCGCCGTGACACAGACCTCCAGGTAAGTGGCATATGCTGCAAGAGGTCCGATCCGTAAATGCCGATTTTGGCCGTTTCCGTACAGTGCCCCCGCGCCGAATCCGTCAGCACTGGGATCGGGTGAACAAATTTATAGGTCGTTCCGTCCGCATGACGGATCAGACATCTTGGGCGGCAAGGTGCAAAGTTTGATGGTTTGAGGGCTGAAAGGGCGTTTTGGTTGCATTTTTTTCTCCAGTGGCCTTCAAAGTACCATGCAACGCAAAATGTGCGAGCGCTGAGGGTACATCCGTCCGCATACGGATCGGACATCAACTACCATTCGTTGTTTCCGCCCGCACTAGGGATCGGACCTCACAATTTTTTTGGCCGATTCCGTCCGCATGTGGATGGGACATTTGGCCTTTTTGGCTGAACCGGAGGTTTAGCTAACCTGGAGAACTTGGGTTTCGGCCAACACAGCATTTTGTCATATAAATTAGTCATCACTGAAAAACACAGAACTACTGCTATTTGTGTCCAACTTGAAGTCATGTATGCTGCTTCTCTTTAAGTTTTGTCACTGTTTTAGGGACTTTGCCACATTTCTTGCCAGCAGATAAGGTATTTTCGTTGTGTGCGTGTGTTCGTTACTCATTTCCGCTTTGTCGTTCACCGGGCCCTAGACGGGCCGCCGGCGTGCGATGATTGACATGTGTCACTTTTGCGTCACTTTCTTCGATTCTCCAACTCTCCCCCATGTCGTCCGCCGCTACCTTTTGTGACGCAGTCGTGTCCACTCAATTTGACAGCCATGCTACAAGTTCTCATGTTTCCCTGGACTGGGTGCTCCATTCTGGGGTTCCGACGTGCGGCTCCCGGCTCTCTGGGAGGCTCAAGCCTCATGCTTCCTTGCAATACGGGCGGAATCTCTATCCTGTTGTCTGATGTCACCGTGGTGGCTTCTTTGCCTTGTGATCTGGTTCTTGGCTTGGACTGGGTCCAACTCATGCGCAAATTGGCGCAACGGGTGGTCGTACATCTCAGCAGCGGCCCACTGGATTTTCGGACACCAGGATCATCCATCGGTGTGTCACCTTTGAACGCTTGTATCTCAAACTTACTTCTGTATTATCAGTCTTTCCGCCTCTTGCACCACAATTCCAAGCGAGCCCAGTGCGTTTCTCGGTGTTATCAGTGCCGGTGCCCACGGGTGGACCTGGTACATCTCGTACGCGAGATGGAATATCCGACCAGGATGTTCGAACTGGTTCACCAGTGGCACCACGTACGCGGGGCAAAACTGTCAATATGAATGCAGACTTGATGTTGAACGAACATGATCCTTTTGTTCGTCTGGCTTCGGAAGATAAAATTGCGGTCGTTCATTTTCTCATAGTCAAACATCAAATTGATGTTCTTGCTTTGAGAAAGATGACTGCTCGCCATAATGGCTTGTCTTCAAGACTGTCTGGTGAAACAAGGAAGAGCGCTGATGTTTTACGCTCGGAGTTTATCACTCACCAATGTACGGAAGCATGCCTCGTATTGAAGTCTGAAGCTCTGCTGGCTGGTTTAAGCCCACCGTCGCTGGCAGGTGTTGAAATCCAGCTGTGCATGCTTCTCCTTGGTACTCGAAAACGACACACTCCGTTTCCCAGCGCCACGGGGAACTTAAGCGCATCCAGCCCGAATCCGCAAAAGAAAGGACATACCTGGGTTAACAGTTCAGATCATTCTACGGTCTGATGCGAAGGGACACATCTATCAACAAAATTATTCAACGGTGTATGGTATCTGTGCTAATTAATATATACATTTTATTGACCACTATGTTAGGGTTTATTTGCCCATGCCTTCAGTGGCAATTGTCTACAAGCTGTCTCAGCCTGTAATATCATTTTCTCTGGAAGCTCTGTCCTCTTTTCTACCTACCGTCCTCACAATGATCCATTACCTACCTACCTTCCATAAATAGATTTGGCATAGAAGCCAAGCACTGAACCTATCTCATCATAGTCCTACCATGACCGCCTTCATTTGGGGGTTGCTATGAAAAAATGTGGCCCCCCAAGGTTCAGCCCCCCGCCTCGCAGAGGCCCAATCCATGTCATTTTGGGCCATTTCCGTCAGCATACGGATCGGACGTGATCCGGGATATGCCACTTACCTAGACCTCCCCTCCGACTCCTCTCCATCAGCATAGCCACAGCGATCAATCGCTTTTGGCTCGATAAACAGAAAACTTCAATTCTTCACCCCAATTCTCTCTGAGTGGATCCAAAATTTCGCCTACCCTCCCATTTACATTCATTATGAGTTGCTCTGGCAGCTCAGAATAATATTTTTGGACCATTGAAGCTCCCAAATCCATAATTTATTGGCGGGGATGCTATCAGTCATGATGTCATCTCAATTTCGTAACGTGAAACAGAGAGAAACCGCGCGAACTCGAATTAAATTCAGTTCACTTCAGCTCACTCTAGAAACTTGTGAGGGGGCTACTGTATGCCTCAGGTGTTGGCCACGAAATTCTGGGCTCAACAGCCAAAGGGACGAGTGCGGTAGGAAATATCCAAGTCACCCGAAATGACCGAGGGCTCCGGACCGCTGATCCAGACCCTCCTCTTCCTCGTCTGCACACCACGTCAAAACTTTGAGAGGTTGATGTCAGAAACTTTAGTTCCGCGTGCCTCTTGCGTTTGAGACATCAGATCAACCCGGCATCATGGCCGAGGTACTGAGTCAGTTGGAGTAACACCTGAGAATATTATGGAAGATGGAGGAACAAAGAGGAACATTCTAGTTACTGTAGTATTTCGACCAAAATGTTCAAGTGACGGGTGACGGAGGGTCGTGAACTGAACAAATTTGGTGCGTGTAACGGTGACATTCCAATTTCTGGGCTCAAATAGGGGTAAAAACTGTCAAAAAATCTCGGCCGGCACCTGCCGGCCATCCATTTATGGTAATGTTGGGTGATTGCCGAGGAATGAACGCCAAGCCGAATGAACACCTGTGGTGACGGGTGACATGGCGTGAACATTTGGTCGAAATAGTAACTAATAGATAGTACAGTACACTGGTCAATTAGTATATAAGTAGCACAGATTTTCTGTATTCCTCAAGTGTTTGCATGAGCTCTACCAAACACTAATCTTATTCTGGATTCCTCCCAAAACTATGTCTGATTCCAATGACTGAGGATTGGGCCTCTTCGAGGCGGGTGCTGAACCTTTAGGTTCACATTTAAGAGTGGTTCAAGTTCGGGAGGGAATCTTTATCCTTCCAGAAAGTTGGAACCGAGCCGGAGCAAACATTGCTGCCAGAAAATATTTGGTGGGTAAAGGGACGAGCGGCATAGCCACTACCGAAATTGATCAACTGAAGGTCAGTGAGATTAAAATGGGCATTACAGTACAACAATTTTTGATAGAATGCGCTGAAGTGGGGAATGCAACGGAATTGCAGTAATGACTACGAGGGGAGGCACAAGGAAGGAATTTTGGAACCGCTATGAAATAATTGCCGCTGCATCTCAGCTTCTTCTGGCTTGGCAGAGCTGAATGCAGCATTAATTACGTCATCCCTAGCTCGCTTCCTCAGGCTCGCACCGGGCAAGTAGGTACTATGCTCGGGCATGGTGGGAATGGGCGGATCCCATGGCTCCCCATCACCACGGTCAAGTTTAGGTCCTCAACCAGGTGGTAAAGCTGCCGAGTACTGATTAGTGACTGAAAGTGGTACAAGATTGAGCACGCACCTTTCTATTGACTTGCATATCACCCCTGTCATTTGTTGAAGTCCTTCATAACATAGGTGGCAAGGTAAACCAGGACCACAGTGCCACCGTTCGGGGTGCTGTAGAGCTCACCGGCGCAATGAGGTTCCCGTCAGTGTTCGTGTAATCACACCGGGCGACTACTGCTTTATTGTGTGTGCAGCAGGGTCTGTGGTAGCCCAACCTGCCTCTCCAGAACTACGCTGTAAAACCATGACAGCTGCCCGCGAGAATAAACTTTACTTTTTTTTTGGCCTCGAGCTTGGTGCATTTCGGCGTAAAGCTTCATCATTTTTTCGCTGTTCACCAGACTGTCTTGCAGATATGTGCAAATGATGAGTGGCCATCTTTCTTGATGTTAGCACGGGAACCCGACAAGTGCCCACTTTCCATTTGCGTGGGAAGGCTGACACTCACCGGAAGATAAATGTTCGTGGTGACCTGCGCCGGGGTTAATTTCTTCTTGGCACGCGGTCGCAGAGGGAGGAATCAATACTATGAAATTCACCCAAAAACTCAGAAGATTGAATCCGCTGGGGTGGAGAATCTCTCAGAGAATCGGGTGGAATTGATCTCGCGTAGCTGTCCCCGTTGTATTCCGAACTTGGGTAGAATATCCCACAGGCCGAAAGAGTGTGAACCTTTTATCGGTGTTTCAAGAAGAAAAGAGCCTTGGAATGGGCCGGGTACATTGTCTCAAGCTTAGTCCTTTATCAATTATCTATCCACCATAAATTGAGAGGGTTTGAGACTTTGGGCACCTCTACCGGGCAACTTGTTGCCGCTAAAGTGCCGGGTATCACGGCATATCGGCATCCCTCCGAACCCTTGAGTTTGCTCAATTTTCTGATACTTGCACCCGAGGTACCCGCATATTCCTCAATTGTTAAACAATGGTGATAATTGTAATGTCCCTCCGCGCACAACAGCTTTCACCGGTACCTCAGTTACTTCAATGTTCTCCGGGCCGAGCCACAATGGTCGGAGATCAACCTCATCGGTTCATTTGACCGTTCGAGGTGTTCATACCACCCAAAAGTCAAACAATTCAGAGAGGCTTATGACGAGGAATGGGGTGCAATTGATTCCTTGGCTACTGGAAAACTTACTTCAGCAACTGAGGTAGAAGTTGGCTGTGCCGAGAATCATCCGTGTGTGATCGCTTTCGAACCTTTCTACCCGGCCGTCACGTTGCACCGCAAAATTCTACCCGCCCGTCCATCTCCATCATTTCTTGATTGACGTCTCTAGAGATTCTCTGGAGAGAATTACAGCCATTTGCGGAACTTAGGGCGCGGGCTGTTTTTTTTTTTTTTAACACTTTTCAACGAGAATCATTATTGCGAGCTCAGTTCTTGTCCGTTTGCCTTGAGAATATGCTCATTGTGTCCGCAATGAAAATGCGGAGGGCACCATGGTCTTCGTTTTCCCTGATGCGATCATAATTGCCTTATTGGGAAAATGTCACTCTTTTTGTACAGAACTTGTCGCATACTCTGTGCTGTGGTCAGATTGACCTATAAATTTAATATGATGTCTTTATGAGTATTATGAAGGGCTGGACGGACCGGTATTTCCTCATATTGTATTTATTTCTTGTATACAAGGTATTCAGATATCCCACATTATGAGAATGCAGAATACCGGTGAACTAAGACACACATTCAAAATCCCGGTCCGTCCAGCCCTCAATGATACTCATAAAGACATCATATCAAATTTATAGGTCAATCTGACCACAGCACAGAGGATGCGACAAGTTCTGTACAAAAAGGGCGACATTTCCCAATAAGGCAATTATGATCGCATCAGGGAAAACGAAGACCGTGGTGCCCTCCGCATTTTCATTGCGGACACAATGAGCATATTTATAAGGCAAACGGACAAGAATTGAGCTCGAAATAACGATTCTCGTTGAAAAGCATGAAAAAAAAAAAAAAACTGTCCGCGCCCTAAGTTCCGCAAAGGGCTGTAATCCCAGCGGATTCAACGTCCTCCATGATCTGGTGCTCGCATGAAGAAATTATTCATGATCTTGGAGTAAGTGTTGATCTACCTCTTCATATTCTCTTACCGGGTGTGGGTTCAACTGCAATTGAAGGGATTTGTTAAAATTGAGAGCCATCATTAGCGGCGTGACACATTTGATCCTCGCCTACAACACAGTGATCATCAACCAACTCGGCCCCGCATCAGTAGCCGGGGAATCACCATCAATCAGCAGAAATTCGGATGCCGTTTGTGACACCGAAGGAGGCCCCTCTCTATTGCAGTTGCCCCCGGTAAGAAAATCTAAAGAGACAGAATGTAATGTATGCACCGCAAGATCGAGCTCCAATTTTTCTGGAGCATCACGGCGGGTAGGGAAAGTAGAACATAGTTGTGGTAACAAATCACCTTAAGTTTGATGGATCGGTAACAAATTATCGGTATCTTCCTGTGCTTCGATTCCCTAGTAAATTGACATGAACATGGCGCACTACTACAGGATCCAATCCCGGAAAACTCCGAGGGGAAGGAGGAGAAGGGAGCGAGGAAGAAATGAAATTCGGACCGGCTGGAGCCGATAGTATGGCAACAATGATGCCGGCATGATCACTCATGGTGTATGACATTGATAGTCATTTCTGCTTAGTACTGAATAGACACCGATGTGGTCACGGTATTGATGGCGAGCGATTCCCTCTCGCAAATTTGGACTTTGTGTCTGCGATATCATTTGGAATGATTGTTTAACATGCCATAAATCGTCTACGGAAGTATCAGAATATTTGCGCTGTGTGAGCACCCGTTACAGAGATGCCGGCCCAATGACTAATATTGCTTACTAGATTTGTTTGTACATGTAGCAAAATTAAGGCCGAAACCCAAGTTCCCCAGGGTAGCCAAACCTAAAGGTTCAGCAATAAATATCGCGTGCAATCCCTTCGAGACCGTGGCACCGACACAACCAACAGCCTGGATACATTGGCAATACAACTCTTTAGCTTCGAGCAAGGCCTTCTTCAACGATGGCATGGGATGATTGTGAGCAATGTTACGGGGATGAACAATGAGCGCTATCCGTATACTCGGGTCCACGGGGACAAAAATGGTGCGTGTCGCGCGGCATAGGCGATTGACGATGTGGTGATAGGACATGTACCAAAGCACGCATGAAAACTACCAGTTTTCTTTCAATTCCGAACCTATTCAAAGGTCAAAGGGAGACTAGGATTAGAGAGAGTACACTCTCCTCGGAGTGGTATTCTCACGGCGGACAATGAGTCAACACCTAGCCGGCAGGTAGCACGCGTCACGGCACGCAGAGCTGAATCAACACCTAGATAAATCCGACGCTTTGACGCGTCCGGACTTGTCCGCGGGCACGATGCAGCCACGCGTTCTCGGGAGTTTCCGGGAGGCAAACAATCTCCATTCTTGATTTTCGTCCTCCGGGCTCAATTCTGATTCAAATATTCTGAGGAATGGATCAAAATTCACGCAACAAGATAGGGAATAGACAGTGTGCAAAATCTTGAGGCTATATGGGCAAGAGCTCAGTGAAAACATCTCCGAAATGCAATAAGCCCACGGTACATTGGTTTAAAGCAGGGATTCATATGTAAGTGTGTTTAAGCATAAGGTCTTACCTCCCAACAACTTTCAGGATTTTTTTCAGGCTGAATTGAAGGCAAGAAGCCCTGCTATTGGAGCAGATCAGTAGGAGCGTGACAGTTGAAACTATGCCGGGCGCTGCCGGGAGTTCTGATGTGTCACACTCGCGGTAACGCACCAGCAAACCTGGTGCTTCACTCCTTGTACAAGCTTAAAAAAAATATTCACAAAACACTATGATTATTCCTCACACCCCTACCAATTTATAGGGGGATTGGTAAGGTTCCCCAGGGGTAGAGGTAGAGGTACGGAGGGGCCAACCTCTACCTCTACCTCCCTCAACCTTACCTCTGACCTTCAGAGGTACTTGTGAGAGGTATTGCCTTTTAAATGGGTCATAGGCCTTTGAGGGCTCTGTTAATGCAGTAAACAGTCATTTCTAGGTGTTTCCTAACCAAGAGGATGTGTATTGACCTTGAAAAACATGATTTAAAATTGAGAGGTACAACTTTGCCTCTACCTCTACCTCTACCCCCTTTGACCTTACCTCTGACCTTTGGAGGTATACCTCTACCCCTGGGGATCCTTAGGGATTGGGTGGTTCAACTCACCACAATGTTGAATTTCCCATGTTCAACTCGGCTTTTTGCTATGTTTTCATGTGTTCTGACACAAATATTTGTCCCAGTCTTGTACTCCTTTACTCCAAGACAGTTTAGCTTTGTTTTACGAAATATTCAGGCAGAAGCTGAGTCCAGGAGAATAAAACTATTGGTTCCCATCATTCATCATCCGGAAACCCCCGAGAACGTGTGGCTGCATCGTGCCCGCGGGAAAGTCCGGACGCGTCAAAGCGTCGGATTTATCTAGGTGTTGCTTCAGCTCTGCGTGCCGTGACGCGTGCTACCTGCCGGCTAGGTGTTGACTGATTGTCCGCTGTGTCTACACCTATGACGGCCGAAAGTCAATGGGACACTAGTTACTTGATGCCCAACAAGGCTTCCTTACGGGAGAGGTGTTTGGTTTTCGAGTCAACCGTTGAGCTCCGAGAGTTGGCTTACCACCAGACTCCTTGAGTGCTAGAGGTGATCAAGAGGAACTAAGGGTCTTAGCGGCTGAACGCTATTAGCGAGGCCTTGTTAAAGAATAACAAAGTTGAACTTAGAATGACTCTCCCGGTGGCTTCACGGCCCGCCAGGAGAGTATCGGCCTTACGGGAGATCATCAGACTTATGGGCGGCAGTCTCAACTCAAGTTGAGTTTTGGCCCGTCGGGCAGGCTAAATTAACCGCCGGGAGACCCCATCTGGGTTTACCGTTGAGCCGCTCGAGTGCAACTCGGATCAGAGAATCAAGATGAGCCCCGTTGCAAATGATGTTAACAGAGTTTAGGTTGACGTAGAAAGACCAGACTAGTGACCATTCATATAAACCATCCTCCGGGAAGGTTGTAGAGAACATGTCCAAAAGAATACACTACAGGGAGGATATGGGACAGCCAGGGCTCTCTGGGAGAGACTACTCTACGATCGGAGCTGTCTGTTGGCAGATGATTAATCTCGGGACTTGAGTTTCAGGTGGAGATCCTTGACGGTCGATCACTGCACGCACGTGTGATTGTAAGGTCTCCGGGAGGAGTGTTGGGAAAAGACAAGATCTAGAGATGTGAAGGCTACCGTAGAAGGGTTCAACCTCCGGGAGAGCACCATGCCCTCCGGGCAGGCAGCTTCAACCATAGAGTGCCTGACGGGAGGCTCACAAGAAGACAAGATCAGAGGAATAATACACCACTGGGCAGCCTGCCTCCAGTTGCCATGAGCCCACGGTCGAGGAAATACCAAGGGTGCCATTGGCTGCTCGCCCGTAGATCCTCCCGGAGGATCAATCACGACATAATTATACCATCTCACGACATTCCGGATATTTCCTTTTAGCTTCTTCAGTTTGTATAAATACAGTAGAGATACACCAATGTAAACCAGTGAATCCAGCCCCCCCGCTGTTAGTACCTCAGAGATAAGAGAGACAAATCAGATTTGTTGGAAAGCAATCAGACTGGCGAGCTAGTACGTTCCGTGAACCACGCCCTTTAAGACCACTGTAAGTACGGAGGACTAAGCCAGTCCTGCTGCCCGTGGAAACCAGCCGTTCTACAGATCTTGCCGTCGATCGAGCTTGCTCTCTTCCGCCGACATTGAGCTTAGCTCTGTCGAGAGATCTGTTTGAGGAAATAAAGGAAAACTCTGACCTTTCGGTCTACCGGTTGACTGCTCTGTGGCAAGAGTGGACACCGTAGCGTTGTTAGTACACAATCCCTGCATTCTGTGCTCGATTCTAGCTCTCTAGACTGTACAATAATCCTACGGGAGGCTCCTGAGATAAAGATATTGAATTGAAACCCGCAATTGAACTATACAATTTAGTTAGCGGTCCGCTTGTCGATAACACTTGAAAGCAAACACTCTTGAGGGACGAGACACCTGTCCCACTACCCCAAACTCACACACACGATTAGCTTCGGTTATTGGAGTTTGTGAGATTAGTTAGATTTGGTTGGTTTTGGTTGGTGTTAGTTGAGTTGATAGCTCGCTGCGCTGGTCCGACCGCCGGTCTATTGATTTCACGGCTGCACCCGAGTGCACCGTTTCAGCGGCTGATGACGGCTACCCCATTTTGCCCCATTGACAATGTGGGAGTGCGCTACGGAAGGTTGTTATCGTCGGAAGCGGAACAGAATAAATACTCACGGCACCGTTGCTGCTTCAGTTCTGTTGTTGGATGTACAATTGCGCTGCATGCTCCGGTGTCTTTGGAGCTGCCGGCGACGAGGGGCTCGCCATGAGGTCCCCGAATAAACATGTCTTCACCAACATCATCTGGGATACTGGTGCTGTGGTGCCCATCGGTGAAATCGGCACGAAAACCGCTGCAGCCAAGAAACCACGCGAGCCCTGGAACGAATTGAACGATAGATAACTCTGCCAAAGTTTGAACTTACCTGTAATTGGGACACCTTGACATTTCTGGCCATTCTTGTCCGTGGCGCGGCATTTCTGACTTCGAAGGAGTTGAAGAAATCTACGATATATGCCAGTGAGTATTAAACCAGTGAGAAAGACAGGTGCTTTGAATTACTCTGTAACTTTGCGCTCGGCGGTAGTACCATCATCGCGGCGGGTCTGCCGTTGAGCAGCAAAGACAGCATCGGACACAAATGCACCTCAGGAGGAAATACTCATCGCAGAGGGCTATTCACACACCTTTGCACCTATTGGGGAATGGGCACTCGGGCACATGACCGAGCTCAGGAATGACTCGAAGGATTGTAAGATTCACCTGGAATCAGAGGGAGTCAGTAAGAAGGCTGGAGAAGAGGCTGGAATATTATGGAACAATTCAGCTAGAATTAGTATAAATACAGTAGCTACAGAGGGAGAACCCTCACGAGTTGGTAACCCTGGCTTCACCGCCCTCGTGTAAATCTAAGAATTGATTGCACCGAATATCTAAGTGAATTAAGGAAAGAAGTCCTTCAAGCATAAACTCCATCAGCACCCAAGACGAGAACGACGGCACAAAATTGGGGGTTTCCCATCCTCAAGCGTCACGCAGACTTTCGAATCACCGGTCCCCGTATTGCCCGCCCAGGAGGCATTGTCCCAGGAAGTAGAATGAGGACGGAGTACGCGGGGAAGGATTGAAAGATACCTTGTTTTTAATAAGCTCATCGACGGTGTGCAAGCCCCCACCTTTCTTCGCGATGTCAAACCTGGGATCCTGAGCATCTATGACGAAGGCTGTGGGCGTCGAAAAAATGAAACCCCGTCAAATATTCAACGCGCTGGACAGGAATATCCGTTGTCACGCGCAAACTCCCCAACGCGGACACGGGAGGATACTGTACCCTTTTGTATGGGTGAAACGTAACGCGTAACACAGCCCCCGTTTCGTTTCCGAGGTAACGCGTAACCCGGGGGTCGTTTCTCCAAAATTTTGCGTTACATGCTAATTTTTTTGTCAAAGTCTGCCGAAAACACAAAAAATTTGAGGTTCGTTTCTCATGTAACGCATAACTCACCAGTCGTTTCTGGTTTCAAGCTCACGGTTTCAGTCACACCTCGAAAGCGGTTTCACCCATACAAAAGGGTACAGTATCTCGGGGTCTAGCCCGCGCGTTTTTGAGTGCTCCAGCCCTGGCTCGATATCGGCTCGGAGGACGAAGATTCCGCATCGAAATCTGCGCGGATAGATGAGATCGCACTCAGGATATATAGCACTAGTTCATATGGCGTACCGGGTGCTAATTCCGATGATTCAGTGGAAATATCGGACGGCGGAAGTGGCGACGAAGCGCGGGAACCTGCAAAACAATGTGAGCATGAATATATATATTTTCCGCCTGGTTCTGTGCTCACCATGGCCGCGAACTTCAAAATTTTCTGAATCCGAGTCAGACAATATCTCGAGAACTTCTCGCCCTCCCTCAGTCAGGATCTGAGTCCTGACCACCGGTTTTTCGACGAGAACGGGATTGGCGGTAACAAGCCGCGTCGGCAGCACCTCAGGATCAATTTTGATGGGTGAGGGAGGTGTTTCCGCGCGATTCAAGGGGGGATCGGGATTAAAATTCCGGACGGGGGGAGGGGGGGGGGGGGGGGGTCTGAGCGGGGCTGAAAAAAACTTCTAACTATAAGTTATGGGAGAGGAGGAAAAGGCCAGGAGAGGCATTTCAGAGCTTCCACCAAGTGAGAAACCTCAAGATTTGCTTCCTACTTACCTCAGGATGTGTGCCAACATAATATTTCCACCCAAATTCAACCAAAAGTTCTCTTCAAGTGGTCCTGAGGTGAGATTCCAAAAATTTCTGGAGGTCTACTTGAGGTCTTAGCAGTTATTCCAGATATTTTTATAGAGTGCAATGCTCCTCAAACACTAAAATCAAGTAATGGTGGTGTCACGAACCAATTTGGTAGGTGGCGGTAAGTCCGGAGAATGCGGCCCGGCGCTGGGGTGGGAAACTCCTTCCTGGTATAGGGGGGAGGGGGGGGGGGGGGGGGTCAAGTCAAGGTTGAAAAAAAAATATCGACCCCTCATCCAACTTTCAAATCCCGATCCCCCCTTGGCGCGATTGAAGGTGGCCGAGAGCTGGATGAAAGCGCGAAGCTGATTCGTGTCAATCCACTCGTCGTCGATGAAAAGGTGGGGGTTCGCAGCTTTCACGAAGCCATCCACGTAATCTGTACGTCTTTGACGCGTAAACGGGGTTAGTGGATGAGACAGACGCGTCACGCATACCGAACGTCGAAATGCCGTGATGACCGCATTCGGCAGGCTGGCGATCAGTTCATTTCGACGCGTGTTCGGGCGGTCGAACGGCGTACTGGGAATCGAGGGCGGGCGCAGGTGGTGGTAACGGGAAGAGGGTTGGTAAATATTTGGTCGTTTTCGCGCCCGCCTATCCGAGATTTGCGTGATTGATGCGCATTTCCATCAGCGGCACTACTATTTTTGGAGGGGTGCCGCATCTGAACCATATCATGTGCCGTATTTGAACGCAATGTGCCGCGTCTGAAATGTGCTGTGTTTGCCGTGTTTGGTACAACCTCCGAGCGCAGCAAATCCTCCTAATACATGAGCCGTCATTCAAGTTGCTAATAGACGAGGGCCCCGGTGACCGCTGGAGTCGAGAGGGTGCCGAGAGCGGCACCCATGTGAATGGGGACAAGGCGGTAAAGTCAGGGTTCAATGACGTAGAGACCACTGTTGAGCATTCTCTATGATGAATGCATGATCTCTTCTCGAATACCGAAATACTTACAGCCCATTTCAAGAGAACTCAGCACCGCAAGCTGGTAGGAACGGAATATGAACGTGCTATGCCTCTGACGCCGCAGACCGTGACATGCCCAACAGCTCTTTGCCGATCCCTGCCGTAGTATTTTTGGTCTCGACCGCACTATGGACAGGTTGAATGGAACTCGAAGGTATTCTGAAGGGTACCAAATCTAGAATCAGACACCCTCTGACTGTCTACTCCCCGACGCCCATGCTCTCCTCTTCTGCGGGCAGGCCAGTAGCCTTTTATTCACCTCTGCCCGTCGTCGGGACTCTCTGCCGTTCAGCATTCCGCTTCGACACATTATAATCACGGTATTTGTTGGATCAGATCTGCGGTATATATCAAAAAATCTGGGTGAACGGTGGGGTTTCCCGTTCTGCTTGGGCTCCCAGTCCCACATAATGTTTCCGCTTGTCAAGGATTCAAAGACAGCATCGAATTCGCCGATGACGATGTCGCAGAGCCGAGGCGGCACAGAATCGTCTGGCAAAGGTATAAAGCCCCTCCAAAGTATCTACTTTCCTCAGCCTCAGCCCCTCTCCTCCCGCTCAACCTCTCAAGCTCATCTCATTCGCCACTGCTATGATTTACGTCTTGACTCTCTGCATCTTGGTATGCGAGGCCATCGTTGGAAATTTTCGTCGCTGAATTACTCAATCGCTAGTTCGCTCTCGACAGCGCCGTTGCTCTCGGGCCTGCAGCTGTTAATTTGCGCACTGCTGCTAACTACGCTATCCTCTCCAAAAGTGGAGTGTCCACCGTTCCCCCCTCGGTGATCAGTAAGTCCTTTTGAACCGCTGCAATGCAGATCTGACGGATACCTATTCACAGCGGGGAGCATTGGAACCAGTCCCATTGCCGCAACCGGCCTCACTGGATTCTCCCTCACCGTTGACCCTACAGGACAGTTCTCTACCTCAGCTCAGGTCGTAGGAGAGCTCTTTGCTGCTTCCTACTCTGCCCCTACCCCATCCACCCTCACCGTCGCCGTCGGTGACATGGGCACCGCATTCACCGACGCCACTGGCCGCGTGAGCCCAAACTTCAGCAACCTTGCTAATGGTCAGTCGCAAACCATCCTAACCAACTTATCTATCTGATGTATACCGCCAAGGTGCTATTGGCGGGCTCGTCCTGACCCCTGGATTGTACAAGTGGACCAGCTCGGTCACTGTTGGGAACGACGTCACGATTAGCGGGGCCGCTACAGACAGTAAGCCGTCACATATCAGGCTGAGGATCAGGTGTTCATTTCATTTTCAGCTTGGATTTTTCAAGTCGCAGGCACGCTGACGGTTGTCGCCGGTAAGAAGATGGTCCTGGCGGGTGGCGCACTTGCTGGTAGTCTTTGTTCCTCAGGTTACGATGTTTGTACTCAATCTCGTTTTCCAGGTAATATTGTCTGGGTTGTTACTGGCGCAGTCAGCGTCGCGGCTGGAGCGCACATCGAGGGTGTTGTTCTAGGGAAGACGTCGATCAGTTTACTCACGGGCGCGACGGCGAACAGCAGACTCCTCTCCCAGACTTCTGTCGCACTTCAGAAGGTACGTCAGGCCTTCTATAATTCGAATCCGCGGACACTATGGCTCACCTCGCGCGTCAGGCTACCGTGAACAATTAAGTAAAGAGCATCTCTGAGTCATATGTTATCCTTTATACATTTAACCATTTGTTGTCTCGCTTTGAAGTTATCGTCAGAAAATGGAGCTCCACTGGTTTCCAAAGTTCCGGCTGGTGCAACGGTGGACTCCACTCTGATACGTAGTTAACACCAGCGTGCACATCAGCAGCCCCAGGTCTGCCAGCAACGCTCTTGTCGAAGGGGATCCCCATATTTAATTTAATTTTTGAGCAAACAGATTGTTTTGGATGCTGGGTGCACTGAGATCCAGTGGTTGAAGGCAAAAATCATAGCTGTGGTGAATGAGATGAGTTTGAGAGGTTGAGTAGGAAGAGTGGGGCGGAGGCTAGTCTTTAAAACAGAAGCTACAATAAAACACTCGGACATTGTAATGTCGTTAGGCCGCCAAAAAATTCCAACTCTGACGGCCTTTGAGGGCTTTGGCGAGTCGGATACCGTGGAACAATTTGGGTTGAATGGTTGAGATTATTATTTGAACCAAACTGGGGATGAAAACGCTGATCAACCGGGCTAAGCGGCTCCAGAGATGGACGCGTGACAGGGTTCGGAAGAAGACGGAAGCAACCAAAGGTCACTGTGCCGCGCCGAGAGGTTGCCGCAACTTGAAGTTGATGTCTTACACACTCAATAAAGCAAAATTTCCACGTAATGTGAAAAGGCTTAGTGAAAGTAGACATATCAGTAGCAAAATCAGGAGATGTGAATTCTATCTGTTTTCACCGAGGCAGAAAGGGACACTGAAATAGTCCAAATCAGGGCACATTCGGGGGCTCTGAATTCATCTTGAATCAGCTCTGCGGAAATGCCACCTGAAAGCCAAACTTTCCTTTTGTTTGAAATCAGATCATGTTCTGCAAAATTACCTTTGTTCAAATTCCTTTATTTTCCTTTCAAGTTGTCCACAACAAAGAAAAGTTGCTCTTTCAGGAGCCATTTCCTGCTGGGCTGATTCAAGCCAAATTCAGAGCTCCTGAAACGGACTCTGATTTGTGCTATTTCAGTGTCCCTTTCGGCGCTTGCAAATATTGAAAGAATTCTCTGGCCCAAAAATTGGTGCTGATTCTTCTCCTTTCAGAAAGCCTTTTCACATATGTGGATATCTTGCTTTATTGGGTGTGTTAGTCTTGAAGGGTACTGATCTAATTTTCCGGCTTTTCTTTTTATGCCACGTCGACTTTCTCGATCCGACACAATGAACACAAAGGACCTCAATTCGCAGACAAAACCGGAATAAAAACTCAAAAGAAGATTACAGTGGCGAACGGCCACCGCATCGCCAAATGTGCGGGGGCCACCAAAGTCCCTTAGTAGGCCTCTTAAAGTGCCCAATGGCCCTTAAAGCCCGACTAGCACATTGAGCAACCTACGAAGGGGCTTAGAAGCCACAATTAAATTTACGCAGGCCTTAAGAGGGCGGATAGGGCTGTTCGCACTCTTAGGCCCTTTGAGCCGCTATTAAGGCCTCTAGGGGCTACGAGCGTCCTCTCATATCCTTCTCAATATCAGACAAAGATGCAGACAAAGGCTGTACATGCAGTGGAGGAAACTTACCAGATGGAGACTTGGGTGACAAATACAGGAGGACTATAAGGGAACATCTAACTGCGGAGAAATAAGAGCGGGCTGGGAGACAGGTCCAGGAAAACTTACCATCGGAACCAAATCGGAAGCATAACAACGCGTACAAAGTAACCTTGAGGGCTCAGAATAAGTACTGGAAGGTGGGCGACGAGTGCGGACATGCTTACTTTTGATACAATTCAATTGGAGACAGAGTACCCGAATGGCAAATCGGCACTGAATCTCCATCTATAAGAGATAAAAAACTTACAGAGCAATGCGAGCAGGTCGATAAAGCCTGAGAATTGATTAGGGTGGTCCCACATCGACAGAAGGCAACGTACAATCAAGGGTCTGATCAAGGTCTGATGCTGGGGATTCTGGAGAAAAACACAGTTAAGCAGAAGACCCATCAGGGAAACAATTACTCACAACTTTCTCGGACCTCATGAAAAAAACTCTACCATAACAAGAGATCAGCGCCGAACACGGAGGGAAGCTTGAAGAGGCGGCAATATCCTACATGGCGACAATGTCAACGGCATATGCGCGCGCGCGGTAAACAAGAGATCACGTACCGAAATATTGAGAAACTTTCGATGCGGACATTAAAACGTACGCGGCTGCGAAGGCTCTAGATGGAAGAAATATTATCAGGCGACGCGGAAAGAACAGAAGACTTGCCTAAAGAGTATCGAAGATGAATTTGAGCGTTGTTAAAGGATTGGCGATGATAACGAGTTCCGAAGTGAAAAAGAAATGAGGACATACTGATTATCCCCACGATTTGCTGGAGGTGGTATTGCGGGTCGCTTTAAGGGCGAGTATCGCGGAGACGTCGGAGGAGGAGGAGTCTTCTTGGGAGGAGGAATCATCGGCCGACTTGTCGAGGGAACCGAAGACGTGGCGAGACAAGGTTAACCATCGCGCAAAAGAGGGGAAAGGAAAGCGAGAACCGTTGTTAGAACGCGAGGGTATCAGACATCGTTCTTGCTTTCGAAAAGTTAATCCGAAATCGAGATCTTGGTGCGCGCCTGTGGATTCAGACAACGGGATTTTTGCGATGGAAGGAGAAGCTCACCTGCCCGCAGATATAGCGTATACTGCGCATGCGCCCGCGCCTTGCAGTTCATGGGAGCCTTGCCTGAGTCGGTGAAGGCGGTGGTCGGTGTCGTCCAAATGTGTCGTGCAATCTGGCATGCCGCACTAGATCGGCCAAAGATGAAATACAAGGAAAGACCAACGCGTAACAAGAACGGGCTGCGCAAGAATCCCTTCGCACGCACTGGTTAGGCATATTAGCGTAGTACCATGTCGCGCACGAATGTACATAGATGAGCGTACAAGAGTTTGGAGGCGAGACCACGTTACTTCATGCTTCCAAAGATCGCGGACGCCGTCTGCCGAGCACAGGATGCGCTCTTCGGGCTCCCTGCGACTCCGTGGGTGAGCAGAGAACAAACTTGAATCAGAGAAAACGCACGATTCGGGTACCGAAGTATCTGCCCAGCGCCCAAACGACAAGATTGGATGCACCACTCCAACCAACCGCTGGGCAGGGGACACGACTTCATTGCGTGATACGGATTCACAAGAAGGGAGTGAGGGTGGGAGGGGTAACAAGAATGTAAGTTACGCACCGGCTATCGCGCGTTGTTGCCTCGTTCTTCACCCGGCGACACGACGACTTCATTGAATTTCCGGTTCGGAGGCGGAGGGCGGAGGCTGAAGGCCGCGGCGTCGACGGTGTTAGCGGATCGGGGGCCGTGGTCTTGGGTGGAATGAGGCATGGTGGTAGTCGTTGGGTAGGCGGGGGCAAGAGACGTGCCATCGTGATCAGACTTTGAAGTCTGCCACGTCACGTCGGCTGGGAGGCCTTGATCGTTGGAGGAGTGTACAGGCTAGTAGAGACTAGGAAAGTGGTAGAGAGCCTACCACCGCAATTCTTGAGGGCCTAACGCAAGAGGTAGTTAATCTCAGAATCTCCAGTTGCGAAGCGAAATCAGTGATATCATCAGCAACACAGCCACATCCCTTTCAACTCCAGCCTTGGCAAAGCCTTGGCCAGGGCATCGACGCGGCGCTCTTTCTTCCTTCACTCTCAGTACCTCTTAAAACTTTGTTGCTGTGATCTCCATTCCCTCCTGGAATCTCAGGACTCGGTACAACACCAGCGGTATGGTTTGTCGTCTCATCATGTGTCGGAGAAGTGGGGCTATTTGACCAGACGTAGTTAGGATTCCATTGTGTTGCAGAGTAGTCTAAAAGTGTGCTGAGGAACTAGGGGCCTTGAGTGCGGGCGGAACGCAATTTGTGCGTGGCAGAGACGCGTTGAGTGGCGCGATGATGTATTGATCTTGCCGTTGTTGCCGCCGATCAACATTCACTGCATTCAAGGACCTCCTAGACTCAGCCTGAGTTCAGGGGCCTACATGAACCTACATGGACCTACGCTCAGACCCACCTACGTAGAGTCTGCGTAGGTTTATGCAGGTCTGTGTAGGTCTGCGTAGACCAGTCAAGGTCAGCCAACTTGAAGGGGAATGTAGGTGAATGGAGGTCAACGTAGTGACCTATGCAAGGTGAATGTAGGTGAACTTAGGTCTACATATATCCAATTACCATCTCCAATGAACTCACTGTGCGATTTTGCTTGAGATCAATAAAGGTGGGCGTAGGTGATCCAGATCGCCTACGCCGACCTACTTCGATCCAGTTCAGATCAGTTCCGCACACCTACGCAGGGCTACGTGCACCTTTATTGATCTCTGTCAAGGTGGACGTAGGTGAGCTACGCTGACCTATTGTAGCCGACTACGCCGACCTACCTACACCTACGTGCACCTTTTTTGACTCAGCGTAGGTGCCCCTTGAATGCAGTGATTGTCTTTCCTACCTCTTCGCAACCTCTTCGCGTCGAAGCTTGTCCCGGAGCTAGCCGAGGTCACGAAGTCCATTGATGTGATCGACAAATTTGATGACTGCAACAACCACCGCGTGTGCCAGCCGAGTGCCAGCATGGATTTCCACAGATATACTTCGTTTACTGGTTTGAAAAGAATTGATGTAAGACGCAAGTTCTTTCCATGACGATCCAACTCGATGTGTTAATGGGTCATCTCTCATTTCCCGTCCAAAGAATTATTAATGATGCAGTAGGATATGCCGTGGCAGTGGTACAATTTCCAAGTGTACTGTCGCCGTAATCACGTTCCTAGTATCATTCTATGGGAAGGTCAGAGATTTCCAGATGCACTGGGTGTGGCCTCGGAATATCAGATCTCCGCCTGGTCAGCGACGTGGCTAAGAACGTTGGCCCACGCCGAAGTGATGGTCGGTGGGGTCTGCAGATTCGCCTAGGTGTACGCATGATTAATGACGCTCTGGAGTTTTTAAAAACAGATCAGTACCTTGGCCGCTTTGACCTTTGCCTCGTCGGCAGGCGTCCCCCCACACCTTTTGATATTTGCCAAAGCGGCCGTCTGAACTTTTGTAAGCATGGTCCCAATCAGCGTGTCCAGTGTCGTGGCCAGTCTAGTGGAAGGGCCGTTGACACTCTTGTCGGTCAGGTATTCATTCACGGCGAATCGCTGGTCACTAAGGTCAGTTTGAAGGCTCGCTTGGGGCGCTTGTCCTTTCAAAGAAGCTGTCACTTCGTCCCGCTTCTATTCATGAACTCCAGTCGGTGAAAACGACATTCGAATCGACCATCACATACCACTTGGTTCAGTTTTTTGTCCAGGAAGAAAAGGTTACTCTTGCGGTTGATCGCAGCCTTTATGTCGGCCATGAAGTCTACTTTATCATCTGCAGTTAAACCGCTGTTGGGGCTCGCAATCATGGCATCCATGGTTTCGCACACCCCACCAGGCAACCCGAGTGTCTTTTTCAAGACTTGCAGCTCTAAGACATGATCTACCAGATATATTAGTCATCCCCTGTTCAAGTTCGAAATCGATACACACCGCATTCTCGAATTCCCGTGGATTCATCATCAGGGACAAACTCTTCGCCGTCGTCCTGGTCAAGTTATGAACTGAGGCCACGTGGTTTAAAAAGACACAGCGTACGTTTTTCACTCTTGGGGTAAGCCTGCGCCTGAGATTGTTGTGGACAAGAGCGTCGTTCACGAACGTAAAGGTAACCGTTTGCTCTTCACAGAGCGCTGCCGCGTTACTGGCCCGGATATCCACATCGCAGGCGGTGATGGGTGTCGACGCCCGAGCGGTCAGGTCCTCAGTATCGGCCCGAGCCTTGGCGGCCGGCTTCTTCCGCACCGCACAAGAGGCTGGGACCTTGGCCGCAGGCGTCGCTTTGGCTGAGGCAACTTTAGATTTTAAAATCAGTGTGTGGCGTCGGGTGCAAACGACCACGCAACACACCTGGTTTAGCGGATGGCTTTGTAGCTGATCAATTAATATTAGCGGGGATCTCCGGTAAACGAGAAGGAACATACCTGGGGGGGCGGATTTGGCGGGGGGTTTCTACAATTTGCATGAGGTGAGAAACAAAACGACTATCAAACATGGAACCTACAGCAACGGGAGCTTTTGCGGCTGGGTGAAGGTAAGTGGTGGGCATGGAGCAGCACGCAGATAGGACTCACCTGGTTTATCGGCGGGCACAGTAACAGGTTTCTTCTGATAAATCGTTTGGATGAAGGAAGCACAAACGATGATAAATATTGAACTTACCGCTACAGGCTCGGGAGCGACCGCGGGCTTGGTAGCAGGTTTCTTCTGGGAAACCGTTTGGATGAGGGAAACCCAAATGATATAAAAAAATTGAACTAACCGCTACAGGCTTGGGAGCGGCTGCGGGCTTGGCAGCAGGTTTCTTCTGGTAAATCGTTTGGATAAGGGAAACACGAATTATGAGAGAAACATAGCACCGACCGCTACAGGCTTGGGAGCGACTGCGGGCTTGGCAACAGGTTTCTTCTGGTAAATGGTTCGAATGAGCCCCAGGGAAACCCAAATGAGGAGAAAAAACATTGAACTTACCGCTACAGGCTTGGGAGCGACCGCGGGCTGGGTAACAGGTTTTCTTCTGGTAAAATCATTTGGATGAGGGAAACCCAAATGAGAAAAGATATTGAACTGACCGCGACAGGCTTTGGAGCCACCACAGGTTTCTTCTGGTAAAACATCTTAACAAGGAAAAAATAAATGAAGATCAAAATTGAACTTACCGCTACAGGCTTGGGAGCGGCCGCGGGCTTAGCGGGTTTCTTACACCACCGGATTAAGAGAAATAGAACGGTGCGAGACGCAGAACGTACTGGTGCAACCTTCTTGGGCGGAGGCGTGGATTTAACGGCTAGATGGTGTGGTGTTCAGATTAATGGAGGCTCCACCGGATGCGGACGGGGAGGAACCTGGGGCTTTTGGCTTCACAGGCGCTTTCTTGGTAGCCACTTGGGCCTTTCGCGCTTCAAGCGCCTGGAAATGTCGGTCAGCAAATTGTGTCCCGCGCCGAAGATGATCACGCACGAATTCATTCACGACAGTATTGGGCACCGGGGCCGCGCATGCATCGAGAGAAAGAACGACAGCGAACATGAGGCAGAAGGGAATTCGCATGGGAGGCAATTAAAAGGAAACGGGACGGAAAAGGCGTACAGTAAGGAAAGGATGAAGAAAGAAGGAGGGGACCAGCCAGAAGAATGAAGACCCTGGTCCAGCAAACTCGATTTATATAGATCCCACCAACTCAAACGCAACTCAAACGCCACGCCCGCACAGCGTTCATCTGGGGCTATATTGGTGGCTGAGATGCCTTGCGCTCCGGTCCCCCCCAAACTTAGCTTGAGTGTGTAAGTGCATCTCTCTAGGCGACTAGATTCACCTGGGAGCTTAAGTGCGAGTCGGATAGAAAACTTGAATTCTGCGTGGGTCCGTTCACAAAGGGAGGTACGAGTTTCTTTAGTTCAAATGTCTGTCTAAGAGACTACCAGGGACGATATCACAATGCAATTTCACGGACCTTGAGAATCAATTTTCAGACTCATTATTCCGATACTTCCTGGGCCCCGGCGTTCTTAGTGGGACCGCGACGTGTAACCAGACCCGCCTACCTACCTATATACCAGGTACAGCGTTATAGTTACAGAAGTTGTTGATGGCTTACCTTGGGCTTACCCTTGGCTTACCCCGAGGATGATCATGAGATGCCAAGTGCATCCGGTGTTCCACTTGCTTAGATGCACGCTAACCCCGTCGCCGGGAATGTACTCACCTTTCGCTCGGGAGTCACCAAGAGTTGGGTATGAAACATTGAAGTCTACATCTGTCTAGTGTCTGCTCGGCCAGGAGCCCGAATAATTCTAATGGGAAACCCGGTTTCCCGAGAAACCCTTGAGAAACCCCCACCGATCAGGGAAATCTTTCATTTGTCTAATGCGAAAGCCTTCCGGCGCTCGGGCTTGGCATCAACATCCCGAATGGGGGAGAGTGACCGTGTGGCGTGCGCTGTGCTGCGCCGATGGTTCTCAATCTAAAGTTCTGCTGGGGTGTATTCTACCTTTAACCACCATGACTCAAAGGTTATCATTTTGAGTGCTTGGGACAGCATCATAGTCTTAGCACCCTAGCAATACGCGCGGAATTTGACACAGTGGATATTGATCGCATCAAATAATTATTCTCGCGGTTCAACTTGCAGCGATTTTATTCTGGGGTGGCATTTGGGCGCCACCAGCAATTTACTAGGAGATCTATCAAGTGTCAATGTCTTCCTACCCAACTCTCACTCAATTCTAACCTTCCTGAAGTTGTGTTTGGTCCAAGTGAATCCCGTCCAAGCGGGGTAAAACTTGCTGCGGCAGCCAAGGATATTTCAGCTCCGCCATACCAAATCTGCTGAGGATGGGCCGAGATGTGTTGTGCAGGGGAAACTTGACAGATGTAGCCCAACAGCTTTTACAGCTCATGCTTCTTTAAACTTCAAGATCGACATCATACATCCAGTCAGACTCGAAGTTGTGGGGCCCCGCCGTGCTCTTGGATTCGTTCAAATTGCCCAGACCGAGCATGATGTATATTTTACTTGAATATTACTTGAACGCTGCAATCCTTCCCGAATGATGTACGGTGTTCATTTAAGTGTGCGATGTTCGTTTTCCGCGGGGACTGGAAATCAGAACATAGGTACGTCAAAAATTCGCCGGTGCCCAGCCCGTGTATACGGGTTTCCCATTAGAATTATCCGAAAAGAACTCAAGGCCCGCAATTCCACCGGAAAAAACTAATTTTAGACTCGTTCCGTGTATAGCGGTACAATTGCAGCGACTGTTGGCTTGGCCATTGCTTGGCCATCGCAATCCGCGAAGATCGCCCGCAACTCGCGGCCTATTTCAGGATCAATCCAGGATGCTCCCGGTCAGTGATGTGAGGGATGAGAGATAAATGTGTTGCTCGGCAGTGCGATGTCGTAACGGATCAACCGGGGAGCACCGTCACAGGGTCACCCCGCAAAATCGAGACACGCGATGGCGAGCTCCCTTCCACACGATGTCCTCATCGAAGTATTCCGTCTCATACCGCACCCAGAGATTCACTGGCATCGGTATGGCCTCCTGGACGTGACGGGCGTTAACAAAACCTGGCGCATCGCTGCACTGGAATCCGGCGCACTCTGGTCGTGTATCCGCATTGAAAACCGCCGCGACTTTTCTTTACTGCCACTACTGCTAGAGCGCAGTCACATATCGCCACTCGATGTGCGCCTGGACCTCTTTTGTAACCAATATGGCAATCTGTCCGGAGACACGACGCCTAGGGAGCGTGCTGAGGTCGTACAGGCACTGCTTCCCCACGTGCGCCGAATCCAGAAGCTCTACATTCGGCACCAGATGCTGGAGTCCGATAGCGAGGATATGCAGACGATTATGCGCCTGCTTGGTGCAGGATTGGAGTTTACAATCCTCACGGAATACACTCATAAGTGCATGAGAGATGACGATGACAGTGCAGAGTCCGCGACACTTAATTTCACGGCATCAAATTTACTCAAAGCGTCCCTTGACGGCGTCTGTCCCCGCGAGTGGCCAACACTCCTCACGCCGACATTGGTCGAGCTTCATATCGCCTCGATCGATATGGATGTCCTCGGCACGGTATTCCAGCGATGTCACTCACTCACTTCCCTCAAGCTGCACAACGCGTTCGAAGAAGCCGGTCCTCTCTCCCATTCCGGCCCCCTCATCCCACCGCCATCAATCCGCACTCTAGACCTACATATATCCATGCCCGAGATCATGGCCGTGCTCAAGCTCTTCTCCACCGGCCCGACACTGCATTCGATCGCTATATGCGACGACCAGGGACTTACGGCCAGGGCCCTCGGACGCAAGAAGCCACATCCAATCCTCACACACATGCTGCGCGGCCTCGCCCCACTCACCGCATTTGAGGTGTACGGAGACCAGGACGTCATCCTCCGCGACGCTGCCGGCCGCACCCGGCGCTTTGAAGTTGAGGCAGAGGACGACCCGTGTTACGAAACCAACGCGCTCTGGGCCTTCCTCGCCACGCGCTATGACGCGCACCACTCCGTCCGCACGATCCTCGGAGCAACCACGACATGGGGCTCGCTCGCACCCGCGCTCGAGCGCCATCAGCCGGAGCCGCCCGTAGACTCTGGCGTCGAACTCCAGATTATCTTGGACGACTACAGGAGCTTTCAGGAATCGTGCGAGGCGGGCGACACCCCGCCCCTTCACCTCGCCGCGCTGAGCAAACTGACACTGCAGCCCCCGGTGGGCGTGCTGAAACCGCGGTGCAGCGTCGAGGCGGTCCTACAGATGCTCTCTATGGTCCACAGCGAGCGGCGCGGCGTCGTCGTGTGCCTCGGGGAGGTCTCGCTGAAGGACGTCACACCGCGCAGCTATGTCGCCGGGTATCAGACCCTCGCGGACGGCCTCACAGGCGTCGGCCCTGCGGGTATGTGGCTCCCATGCGCGCATTGCGTGGCACGCGCGGGGGAGATTCACAATTATGCGCGATGGTGCGTGCATTGCAGGATGGGCGACGACGAGACAAAGGAGAGGTGTGATAACAACTGGCATCGCGGATGGCCCTAGTCATCCGCACGCCGTTGTTGTACAGTAAATAGCGCCGAGCTCGGCATCCCCGTTTTTCCGTACGTAGTATATTTTGCTCCGAATTCGATTGTCCTGTGGTGTCACTAGAAGCCCAGTTTTCTATACTTTTATCTTCTGTCTCGCGCAACTCGCCTGCTTCCCTTCCTCTGGGATTCTGAAGCGGGGCTTCTTTGGCGCATTTCCGGATGGCGCTGCGTACCCATCACTGTGGACAGTATAAGCACCGTATATAAGTTACTAATTTTCCGATTTTGACACTAATATACAGTGCTTTGGGGCTTAGTGCTTTCCCGAGCACTTTAAATTAACCTTTGAGGTACTAATTCCCAGGGTACTTCATATTAGTGCCAGCGTACTAGTTTCTCAGGTGCTTCATATCAGTACTCTACCAGGGTACTACTGTACCATTTCGACCGTAGATTCAGGCCTTGTGACCTGTGACCTATTAGATTCAACTTTCAACAGATTCAAAGTGGGCTAGGACCTGTGACCACAACTTTTATCATTCAAAACATTCAACTGATTGAATGTTGAACTCAGCGTAGATTCAACCAATACACCCACAGTAAGCCTGGGGGGGCTCAAACTTGAACTAGCAAGCGTGCAAAAGGAGATAACCTTCCAGGGATTCACGATAGGTGAGCCATTTTTTACATCGGAGGAAATTTTGAGATTTTGCACCCTGGGCGGGGTAAAAGGGTCACTAATTCAAGCCCCCCGGTGACCTGTGACCTCCATTAAATAGCTTCAATTCACCCACCGCTGTGACCCGTGACTTGAATCTACGGTCGAAATAGTACAGTAATTCCTGGAGCACTTCACATTAGTGTTCGATTTTTTTTTTCGGTGTGTTTTGCAAGTGTTTTGGATCTGATCTTTCTTCGAGCGCGCGGCAAACAAGAGTTTCCACTGCCCAGATCCAGTGTTCGCCCAAGGGTCCAAGGCCTTGAGACCCCAAGGCCTTGACTAGGCCTTGGCCAAGGGCTTGGGAAAATCTCGGTGGATATCCAGACCTTGGTTAAGGCCTTGGTTGTGTCATTATATATATTTCTCCTGGCTAGGAAACCTGTCTGTATTGCCCCCGCGGCCTTTTTGACCTTGAAGTTCAAGCTTTTTGTGTGCCCGGGAGTACACATATGCCCTCTGGTCGCTCATGGGGATTTGGATCATCTGGTAAGTCTTATAACTTCTCAATTGGGTCGGAGCAGAGGCGGCCCTTTTTCCTTGCTTTGTCCTATAAATTCCTATGTTTTAAGTTTCTTTTGGGCTACTGCTGAATGCGTGGGAATTTTTTACCAAGGCCTTGGAGGAAGAAAGACTAACCAGCGGTGACAGCCTGAGTTCGCCGTCGATCTGTAACCATCTGTCAAAAATCTTGATCATCATCAATCAGCGGACTTTGAATGACTTGCAACATTTTTTGCCGTGTACTAAGGTGCAAGCCGAAATATTTGCATGCGTGGTAGGGAGCTCATGAACACCTTGAATGTGCTACAACAGGTCAATGTGGACTCTCTGAACCTAAATTCTAGAATAAACTTCTCACTGAAATTCCAAAGAAGTCTCGGCAGTACAAGACATTTTCCCAAGATCAAGATGCCGAAAGATGACCTATCAAAGATGAAAGACGCCGTCCCCAAGCTTAAGTTGCCGAAAGACCAAAGCCGCCAAAGCCAAACATGCTGTTTTACTGATGTAGTAAGGTCGTATCACCTCCAATCCGCCCCAATTTTGAGATGGAGCACTCTGAACATGATGCTACAAGCGTCACAGATGCAGAACCCTGGATATACCCCCATATAATTTTGAAATTGGACCACGGGGGATCCAACGGTGAGAATGTTGAAAATGACTCATAGACTAGAGTATTTCATTTGAGAAGCGGGAACCAGTCATTAGAGAGCCTTAGGCATGTAGGAAACCCGACACCGCGACACGGCGTGTCAAACATCGCAAAATCCGACACACCTGAAAATTCCCGCACGTGGATTAGCAAACCCGACACACCTTCCCTTCTGGGATACACTTCTCCGACACAACTTCACAAAATCCGACACGCACACTCAGCTAGCATGGCTTGGCACTGGATCGCGTCCCTCTTGGTTCGGCTCCCACGTCTCCTCTTTTCTCAACCACCATCACGCTGCCTCCCGCTCCCCGGAGAATGCGTCGAAAGTGACTTCTCCGTCCCCCGACCACCTCTATCCCGCCTTGAAATTGAAGATGACGCGTCCAAGGCGCTCGCGACGCGCCTTTCAGGCACCGGTTCTGAGGGAGGGGGCACACAAGATGCTGGTGATCAGATTTGGCCTCGGAGATGGGCCGTGCGGAACGAGTCGCTGGTGAGCATACAGCAAGAAACAGATTATGTTCTCCAACTCATTTAACGGGCCCGCATGATTGTTTCGATTGGCTCATACAAAAATAAGGTGCGTGCCCGATCTGGTCCCACAATCTGTCCTGCCCCCGTATCGTCGTCCGTTGCCCGTTGCCGCGTCGTTACCGAGCCCCGGAACGCAGCCCGCCCCCGCACAGTTTTCCAGTGGATTGGGCGAAGTGCGAGGTCACCTTTTCCCCCGTTATTCGAAAGTTGACACAGACCTATTCCCCGCGCCGCTGTTACCTCACTGTGTATTGTTTTTTTATTTACGTGACATGTAATAGTTGTTTTCGCAGGGGGCTACGTACTAGCTGAGAGTTTTAATGACATGGGCGAGCAATATCCATCCTGGCCGGCCATTACCTGTCGTAAAGGGTCAAGCGAAGTTTTCCTTTGCAGCTTGTATTTAGAGCTCGAATCTACCATGTGAGTTCTACTTGTCAAGAGATGAAAATGTAGCCTCAAACTTGTTTTGGAGTTTCAGGCTTTGCAGCTCCGGGATGTTATTTGATGTATTCCTGGACTCCCTCAGATTGCATCAAGCCTCTCTTCAACTCATAACCACCGTTAAGGATCCCATGCTGCGCTGGCTGGAACAGGTACAGTTTAGTCATCTGTAGTACTCCAGCAGATGCTTCTTCCCACGGTTGAAACGATGCCTCGTAGATTGCAAACTTGGGTAACGGGGCTTTTGAACCACGCTCGGCGTACTCGGCGATCTACATCATCAATCACATCAGTCCACACGAAAGGTATGCACGCTTGGCAATGTGTCGGAGTTGAAGGCAATTAGGCCCACGTGTCGGCTTTTCTGGGATGTGTCGGACTTCATGAACACTAGCCGCCGTGTCGCGGTGCCAGGTTTTAGGGAGCCTCTTGTGCAAACAGGTACAATGTGATTCGCCGCATCTGCTTAATGCACGAGGTATGGACTTTATTCAAGTTTCGCTCGACGCTTACTCAGTTAGTTCTATCAGAAGAACGGAATACCATCGTAATGTCAAAATCAAACAGATAGCGAAGGACAACAGTAAAGCAGAACGAAATAATCGAATACTATTAGAAATGGATCAAATAATTCACCTCTGCAAGCATGCACCTCTCCGATCCACAAGTTCAGGTACATTGTGAGGTCAATGCAGATGGGATGCAGACACCGTGGTATAGAGACGTGCTGGCGGTGGCCGTCGCAGTCTTGAAAGTGATGAACGAGGATTTGTCATCTTGGTTTGGCAAGACGGCGTCCATGTTCAACGCCCCTACATCTGGTTTAGAGTGCAGCAAGGACAGTCGGATTCAAGAATAACTGACACTTGTAGTGGCCATTGGTTGCATCATTGTATTCAAACCACACCCATCCAGTGCCAAGCATCCGAATTTGTCCCGAGCCTGTAATGGCACAGGTCTGGCTCGTGAACTAGAGCAGCATGTGTGAACACAAACAAAGGAAACGACTACAGGGACCCTCACCTGAAGGTAACAGGTGTGGTCCGCAACATTACTTTGCGTGACGCTTCCCGCGGAGGTTAGATCAGTCGTTGATGTAGTGCTGTGTAAGGATTTATTCAATACATCGTTGAAGGAACGAGGCATAGGAAAAGCTTACGCAGTACTCAAGGTGTTCGTAATCGTCGTGCTAATGCTGAATTTTGCTGAAACATCGGCGATGTCGGGAAACCCAATTTCGACCCCTACTTCCTCACCCAGCTGGAAGGCTGATTGCTCTACAGACACAGTTACGGAGATGGATATTTGGGTAAAATGTTGGAACTAACTAGTGACGGTGGTGGTTGTAGTGTAAGTACTTCCAGACGAATGCTGGAGGGTGATTGTACCATTGGTTCCAACCAGTTCGCCTTTGCTTGTAGAGGTCTGTGTAGTGCAACTGCCCGATGCACTGGGATCTCCTAAGAATAGTACGAGTTAGATATCAGTTCAGGAAGGATTGGGAGGGCGTATACCATCTACAACAATCGGTACGATACTTGTGTCTGCGCATACCTGGGCGGGCTGGTCAGGAAACTGCGGTCAAGATTAGCGAAGGGAAGACCGCAATGGCAACTCTCAAACATTCTGGTCGTTGGTGACGAGGTTGTAGCTCCCGCTCCCCCAGTTCTGCTGGGCGGTAGACTCCAGGGTTCCCCATCCAGGGATCTTCTGAACGTCGTTGGCGCTCATGTCCACGCAGGATCCTGTTGCGCGCCTTCCCTGGCCCTGGTCTAGAACGAAGCGGCCAAGGTTAGTTCTGTTCGACGAGAACGCGATGACCTCGTGGGTATCCTCGTCGTAGGCGAGATGCGTGGCGTGCTGGGGGATTACCGGCGCCTGTCGAACTGAAAGACCCGATGGAATGGCCGCAACAAACGGAAGGAGTGGCGCGAACAAGAGATATGCAGTCAGAGGAGGAGTGAGCATAATTGGTTGGATTGAGGGATGCCTATGAAGTGCATTCGATGCAGGGGTTTTATAGAAGGGGACCACGTGCACCCCTCGGGCTTACCGTCATAGCCATGAATACTGTATCATTTCGACCAAAGGTTCACGGAGTGTCACCCGTCACCGCAATTGTTCACTGGATAAGGTGTTCAAAACCGGCCCAAGGGTGTCACCGAGTCCACAAATGTTCACTGAGTCATTCGGCCCGCCATGACGCGTCAAGACGCGCCACAGGAGGCTACCTGAGGCACAGCCCTGAAATCATTCCTTGGTAACGGAATTGAGGACCTATGGAGCTGGAGAAGTCACCGTAATATATAAAAAAACATGCTTCTTTCGCCTTCGGGGTGATTTTCGTGTACTTGTGTACCGGTTAATTGTTCAGTGTTCGCTTCATAACCAGGAGAGGAGTGTGAAACCGGGTGTTGTGACGCACTTCCCGCTGTGGATATCCACTATGAGGGCAGGTAAGGTTGAAATTAAAAAAAACTTCGTTCCCTGCTGTCCAATTGGGGGTTTTCAACGTCTCCTTATGTGCTCTCGTTGAGATGGCTGTCGACCGGTAACGAGTCTAGTTTCACTCAAGATGTGATGCTTGTGCTTTCCGCGATCATGGTAATCAGCGTTTCAGCACTGGGTGTTATACATTTCTGTTAAAATTTAACACCTCTTGAAAGCACCCCTTTCGTTCACGGTCGTCTTACGCCACTGCTGGAATGCACCTGCTATGCAATGCGGCTGTACCTGCAGTTTCATTGGCACCGCATAGACCATGCGAGCCACATGGGGCATGACAGTTGCTAACGGAATTTTCCCGAATCCTAATGAAAGTCTGTGAAACTGAAGAATACGACACCACTATTTTGCCTCCTACTGTACCATTTCGACCAAAGGTTCAGGTGACGGGTGACAACCACCCGTGAACTGAACAATTTTGGCAGTGGTGACAAGTGACACAGCCCAATGAACCTTTATTTTTTAAAGCCTTCTAACGGTGCAAAAACACGTTTTTATGCTAATCTAAGTTCGACAAAAATAAACCGGAAAGAAATTCGATAAAAAACTTAGTCCCCCTCTCAAGCAGGTCCCTGGTAGCGTTAGAAGGCTTTAAAAAATAAAGGTTCATTGGGCTGTGTCACTTGTCACCACTGCCAAAATTGTTCAGTTCACGGGTGGTTGTCACCCGTCACCTGAACCTTTGGTCGAAATGGTACAGTAGGAGGCAAAATAGTGGTGTCGTATTCTTCAGTTTCACAGACTTTCATTAGGATTCGGGAAAATTCCGTTAGCAACTGTCATGCCCCATGTGGCTCGCATGGTCTATGCGGTGCCAATGAAACTGCAGGTACAGCCGCATTGCATAGCAGGTGCATTCCAGCAGTGGCGTAAGACGACCGTGAACGAAAGGGGTGCTTTCAAGAGGTGTTAAATTTTAACAGAAATGTATAACACCCAGTGCTGAAACGCTGATTACCATGATCGCGGAAAGCACAAGCATCACATCTTGAGTGAAACTAGACTCGTTACCGGTCGACAGCCATCTCAACGAGAGCACATAAGGAGACGTTGAAAACCCCCAATTGGACAGCAGGGAACGAAGTTTTTTTTAATTTCAACCTTACCTGCCCTCATAGTGGATATCCACAGCGGGAAGTGCGTCACAACACCCGGTTTCACACTCCTCTCCTGGTTATGAAGCGAACACTGAACAATTAACCGGTACACAAGTACACGAAAATCACCCCGAAGGCGAAAGAAGCATGTTTTTTTATATATTACGGTGACTTCTCCAGCTCCATAGGTCCTCAATTCCGTTACCAAGGAATGATTTCAGGGCTGTGCCTCAGGTAGCCTCCTGTGGCGCGTCTTGACGCGTCATGGCGGGCCGAATGACTCAGTGAACATTTGTGGACTCGGTGACACCCTTGGGCCGGTTTTGAACACCTTATCCAGTGAACAATTGCGGTGACGGGTGACACTCCGTGAACCTTTGGTCGAAATGATACAGTATTCATGGCTATGACGGTAAGCCCGAGGGGTGCACGTGGTCCCCTTCTATAAAACCCCTGCATCGAATGCACTTCATAGGCATCCCTCAATCCAACCAATTATGCTCACTCCTCCTCTGACTGCATATCTCTTGTTCGCGCCACTCCTTCCGTTTGTTGCGGCCATTCCATCGGGTCTTTCAGTTCGACAGGCGCCGGTAATCCCCCAGCACGCCACGCATCTCGCCTACGACGAGGATACCCACGAGGTCATCGCGTTCTCGTCGAACAGAACTAACCTTGGCCGCTTCGTTCTAGACCAGGGCCAGGGAAGGCGCGCAACAGGATCCTGCGTGGACATGAGCGCCAACGACGTTCAGAAGATCCCTGGATGGGGAACCCTGGAGTCTACCGCCCAGCAGAACTGGGGGAGCGGGAGCTACAACCTCGTCACCAACGACCAGAATGTTTGAGAGTTGCCATTGCGGTCTTCCCTTCGCTAATCTTGACCGCAGTTTCCTGACCAGCCCGCCCAGGTATGCGCAGACACAAGTATCGTACCGATTGTTGTAGATGGTATACGCCCTCCCAATCCTTCCTGAACTGATATCTAACTCGTACTATTCTTAGGAGATCCCAGTGCATCGGGCAGTTGCACTACACAGACCTCTACAAGCAAAGGCGAACTGGTTGGAACCAATGGTACAATCACCCTCCAGCATTCGTCTGGAAGTACTTACACTACAACCACCACCGTCACTAGTTAGTTCCAACATTTTACCCAAATATCCATCTCCGTAACTGTGTCTGTAGAGCAATCAGCCTTCCAGCTGGGTGAGGAAGTAGGGGTCGAAATTGGGTTTCCCGACATCGCCGATGTTTCAGCAAAATTCAGCATTAGCACGACGATTACGAACACCTTGAGTACTGCGTAAGCTTTTCCTATGCCTCGTTCCTTCAACGATGTATTGAATAAATCCTTACACAGCACTACATCAACGACTGATCTAACCTCCGCGGGAAGCGTCACGCAAAGTAATGTTGCGGACCACACCTGTTACCTTCAGGTGAGGGTCCCTGTAGTCGTTTCCTTTGTTTGTGTTCACACATGCTGCTCTAGTTCACGAGCCAGACCTGTGCCATTACAGGCTCGGGACAAATTCGGATGCTTGGCACTGGATGGGTGTGGTTTGAATACAATGATGCAACCAATGGCCACTACAAGTGTCAGTTATTCTTGAATCCGACTGTCCTTGCTGCACTCTAAACCAGATGTAGGGGCGTTGAACATGGACGCCGTCTTGCCAAACCAAGATGACAAATCCTCGTTCATCACTTTCAAGACTGCGACGGCCACCGCCAGCACGTCTCTATACCACGGTGTCTGCATCCCATCTGCATTGACCTCACAATGTACCTGAACTTGTGGATCGGAGAGGTGCATGCTTGCAGAGGTGAATTATTTGATCCATTTCTAATAGTATTCGATTATTTCGTTCTGCTTTACTGTTGTCCTTCGCTATCTGTTTGATTTTGACATTACGATGGTATTCCGTTCTTCTGATAGAACTAACTGAGTAAGCGTCGAGCGAAACTTGAATAAAGTCCATACCTCGTGCATTAAGCAGATGCGGCGAATCACATTGTACCTGTTTGCACAAGAGGCTCCCTAAAACCTGGCACCGCGACACGGCGGCTAGTGTTCATGAAGTCCGACACATCCCAGAAAAGCCGACACGTGGGCCTAATTGCCTTCAACTCCGACACATTGCCAAGCGTGCATACCTTTCGTGTGGACTGATGTGATTGATGATGTAGATCGCCGAGTACGCCGAGCGTGGTTCAAAAGCCCCGTTACCCAAGTTTGCAATCTACGAGGCATCGTTTCAACCGTGGGAAGAAGCATCTGCTGGAGTACTACAGATGACTAAACTGTACCTGTTCCAGCCAGCGCAGCATGGGATCCTTAACGGTGGTTATGAGTTGAAGAGAGGCTTGATGCAATCTGAGGGAGTCCAGGAATACATCAAATAACATCCCGGAGCTGCAAAGCCTGAAACTCCAAAACAAGTTTGAGGCTACATTTTCATCTCTTGACAAGTAGAACTCACATGGTAGATTCGAGCTCTAAATACAAGCTGCAAAGGAAAACTTCGCTTGACCCTTTACGACAGGTAATGGCCGGCCAGGATGGATATTGCTCGCCCATGTCATTAAAACTCTCAGCTAGTACGTAGCCCCCTGCGAAAACAACTATTACATGTCACGTAAATAAAAAAACAATACACAGTGAGGTAACAGCGGCGCGGGGAATAGGTCTGTGTCAACTTTCGAATAACGGGGGAAAAGGTGACCTCGCACTTCGCCCAATCCACTGGAAAACTGTGCGGGGGCGGGCTGCGTTCCGGGGCTCGGTAACGACGCGGCAACGGGCAACGGACGACGATACGGGGGCAGGACAGATTGTGGGACCAGATCGGGCACGCACCTTATTTTTGTATGAGCCAATCGAAACAATCATGCGGGCCCGTTAAATGAGTTGGAGAACATAATCTGTTTCTTGCTGTATGCTCACCAGCGACTCGTTCCGCACGGCCCATCTCCGAGGCCAAATCTGATCACCAGCATCTTGTGTGCCCCCTCCCTCAGAACCGGTGCCTGAAAGGCGCGTCGCGAGCGCCTTGGACGCGTCATCTTCAATTTCAAGGCGGGATAGAGGTGGTCGGGGGACGGAGAAGTCACTTTCGACGCATTCTCCGGGGAGCGGGAGGCAGCGTGATGGTGGTTGAGAAAAGAGGAGACGTGGGAGCCGAACCAAGAGGGACGCGATCCAGTGCCAAGCCATGCTAGCTGAGTGTGCGTGTCGGATTTTGTGAAGTTGTGTCGGAGAAGTGTATCCCAGAAGGGAAGGTGTGTCGGGTTTGCTAATCCACGTGCGGGAATTTTCAGGTGTGTCGGATTTTGCGATGTTTGACACGCCGTGTCGCGGTGTCGGGTTTCCTACATGCCTAAGGCTCTCTAATGACTGGTTCCCGCTTCTCAAATGAAATACTCTAGTCTATGAGTCATTTTCAACATTCTCACCGTTGGATCCCCCGTGGTCCAATTTCAAAATTATATGGGGGTATATCCAGGGTTCTGCATCTGTGACGCTTGTAGCATCATGTTCAGAGTGCTCCATCTCAAAATTGGGGCGGATTGGAGGTGATACGACCTTACTAGCGCGAATTTACTGTGCACCAAGCCCGATTTGCGAGTTTACCCAAAATACAATATTTTCGTCAATCCAGCTCTATGAGTAATTGCGCGGGAATTAGCCTGGAATTTATAGCCTACTTAGAAGTCAAACGGTGCGGAACTGAGCGAGGTATGGCTAATTCTTTCGAGGAGATCAAAAACCTCTAAATTTGGAAAAAAAAATTGATCCGCGCCTTCGGTACTGTCGTTGGCTGTAATGGTGTAATTTGGTGTAATTTATCCAGTAGAGAGAGTTGGCTGTACTTTCGAGTTTCGACGTCCACGTTTGCGAAGTGTCCGCGGACCCGATACCTCCGATCGGTTTGTCTCTGTTTCCTGGATACCGCATGGGGCTGAGGCTGATCAAAATGTATAAGGCTCCAACTGTTTTCGTTTATAAACATTTTAAACGAATAAAACCATATATATTTTCATTTAATCTACCAGGCCGGTAAACAATAAACAAACAGTTTATAAACGGTTAAACAGTTATTTTTTGAGCGGATGCCCAACCATCAGAGTAGGGCTACATGGGATGTCCTGCCATTCTCAATCACTTGGTACACTCAGTGCGTGCTTTGCTCTCGCCCTCAGCTCTTTACCCCGGCCGTGGGACGAGCTTCACAACTTGAAACGAGAGGAAACGGCTGAAAGCACAGCCATAGCGGTGCCGGGTCAACGGAGTCTTGAATGCTTGGCTGGAGACCTCCTTTCTTGTACTTCCCCCTGGCGTGAATGATGTTCATTCAGGTTGAGCGGTAACCCGATTGAACATAACGAAAAACACCCATCTGAGTGTTTGAAATTGAAGCACGGAAGATTAGGTGAGCCAGTTGGAAGGATAATGTCCTGCTGTGAGCTCAGGAGACAATATACCTTCATTCAAATGGGCGCAAGGCGGATGAACATGGTGAAGTTCAGAATTAAAACTCCGCTATCAGTCTCGGAAGTTGCCCTTGAGCTTCAACTCACCAAGTTATAGACCCGAGTGAGGAGAGATATCAAGTGAGAATGTGGAATACTGTCACTTTTCATATTTTGGTGATTTCACCGAGGAATACCTGCTATTTAGGTAGAACCCCTTTCACGGCCGCGACGGCTGTATTTCAACGGCACCGACGGCCCGAAGATGTGCCGTGATCGTGCTGCTGAGGACGTTCCCTAGTGTTGGACGGCACGGCGCGGTACCCATGGCGGGACCATGTGAACCGAAGAACATGTGTATCTAGGCTGTGTATCTTGATTACTGACCCTCCAGTGTGCACTGGCAATATATATTGTTGCCCGGGAAAAAATACCCTTTATAAACTGTTTAAATGGTTTATAAACGTTTTTCAACCGTTTCCGTTTGATTTAGGCTCCAGTCCAAACGAAAACTAAATGGTTGGAGCCTTACGTATATTCATTGTCAAGACATAAAAAACAAACACCATGGACCCCGGTCCGTTATCAGTCTCTCCAAGAAAGACGTAGTCCGTTATCGGGGTCCTCTATACTTCAGTCACCAGCTCGAAAACAGCAAACCACCCATCCATAGTTCCTACATTCTCCATGCCCCCCACCCGAGCCACACTTGCCAGCATCGCGTTGATAGGGCGTGCACCAAAGCACGCTTGAAAACTACCAGTTTTCTTTCGATTTCGAACCTATTTAAAGGTCAAAGGGAGACTAGGATTAGAGAGGGTACACTCTCCTCGGAGTGGTATTCTACGCCTATGATGGCTGAAAGTCAACGGGACACTAGTTACTCGGCACTCAGCGTGACTCCCTTACGGGAGAGGCGCTTTGTTGTCGAGTCAACCGTTGAGCTCTTAGAGTTGGCTTACCGCCAGGCTCCGGGAGTGCTAGAGGTGATCAAGAGGGACTATTGGTCTTAGTGGCTGAACGCTATTAAGCGGGGCCTTGGGAGGAACAACCATGTTGAATTTAGAAGGACTCTCTACGAGAGGACTGAACTCTACCGGCGGCTTCACGGCCTTACGGGAGAGCTATCGGCCTTACGGGAGAGCGTCGGACTTGCGGGCGACGGGCTCAACTCAAGTTGAGTTCCGGCCCGCCGGGCAGGCTAAAGTAACCGCCGGGAGACCTCGGCTGAGTTTACCGTTGAGCCGTCCCGAGTACAACTCAGATCAGATCATCAAGATGAACCCTGTTGCAAACAATGTAACCAAGTTCGGATTGGTGGAAAGGCCAGACTAGTATTCGTTCATAAGGAACCACCCTCCGGGAGGATTGAAGAAGACACGTCTGAAGAAGGACTACACTGGGAGAGGATATGGGACAGACAAGACCCGCCGGGAGAAAGCACTTCACTTTGACTCTACGGGCGGACGGTCGCTTGACAGATGATTAAGTCTCGGGACTTATGTTTCAGATGGAGATCCTCGCCGGACGATCACTGCACATATGTGTCTCCGGGAGCAGTAATTGAGCTAGAACAAAAGAGATTAGAGAAGGTGAAGCCGCTACACTAACGAATGGCTCGCCGGGAGGCTCAGCCCGCCGGGGGAACGAGTTTAAGTGGAGTCAAACCGTCGCCGAAGGGTGCCTTTGGAAGAAGGGTACTTGACAAAGGTTTCACTAGGATCTGGGATCACCGCCGGGAGCACTACCTCCGGTAACCAGGAACCCACGGTTGAAGAAATACCAACGGTACCATTGGCTGCCTTACCGTAGACCCGCCCGGAGGGATCAGTTCCGACATATCACGCCATTCATGAATCAGCCAAGTTATCCCCTTATCGCTCCCTCAGTTTGTATAAATAAAGTAGAGTTACACCAATATACCTCAGTTAACGACTCCCCCCCACTTTGGAGAGGAATTTAGTCACTCATAGATAAGATAAGAACAGAATTTGAGAACTGCAATAGATTGGATTCAGAGCTAGTACGTCCCGCGAATTACGCCGTTTAAGACCACTATAAGTGCAGCGACCCAGCCAGTTGAACCGCCCTTGGAAGCCAGCCGTTCTACGGTTTCTTGCGGGTTATCGAGTCTAACTCTCTCCCGCCGACATTGAGCTTGCTCTGTTAAGAGAGACCGTTTGAGGGAATTAAGGAAACCTTGGCCTTTCGTTCTACCGTCGGGCTATTCTGTGGCCGGAGTGCCTACCGTAGAGTTGTACGACTCTTTTCTTGACTTTCTTCATCTTTGAGGAACTTAAAGAATCCTACGGGAGAGCATTCAAATAAGAGCTTGGGACCTTACCGGAGAAATACCTAGCCTACCGTTGAGTCCGTACTTGCGAACCAACTTGCCTTGAAGGGTGATACGTACCCTACTTCCCCGAGCACACACACGACGAGTATTGAGATTGGAGTTAGTGAGTTGATTGGTATTTGGGGTTGATAGAGTGTTTAGTTGAGTTATACTCGCTACGCTCGTTAGTTCCACCTATCCGTTGATTACACGGCTGCACTCCCGTGCACCGTTTCAGCGTCCCGGATTAGATTGCGCTCTTCGCTCGCTCATCTGCTACACGCTCTTCCACTTCATGCTCCCACTCTGTCTCCGCAACATATCCCACCTCAACCTGACCGTACCAGCCCATGCTAATGTGCGGTGTCACAAGTCCCTCCTCCTTCAGTAGGAGCCCTGCCTGTGCCGCAAACACCTTGATCTTGGCTGGGAAAACCACGGTGCGGACATTCGACTCCGACATAAAATCTGGCCCCTTGTGGCACTCGAGGACTCCTTGTGCAAGCGTTGCAAGAAGATGTGTCTCCGCCGCACCCCACCCTCCATGCTCCACTCTGCGATGCAGATGCATCTGGCATGTTTGGACACCGCATGCAGCGTTTCCAGGATGAGTTCTGGGCTGCCGAAGTACCACAAGGAGTGCACGAGGACAACGGTATCGTACTTCGCTTCCAGGTGTGCTGCGAGAAAATCGAGAGGCTTGGCCTGCACCCATTTGATGCGTGAGCCAAGTGGGCTAGCGCTGATGAGATCCTGGGCCTCGCGGATGCTCCTAGGCCACCCTATGCATAAACAAGTATGAGATTATGCGCGCTGGGGACCGGGAAAAAACTGTTTTACCATATTCAAAGGGTGCAGGGTCCACCGCGTCAGTGCGGCCATTTTCGCCAACGGTCTTGGCAAGCGCCAGCATCATGTCGCCCTGCCTGCACCCAAGCTCCAGAACGCGAGCGCCCCCGCCGATAGGCCACTTTGCCAAGATGTCGAGGCGGTATTGTGCCTGGGGGATGCTGCGGTCTGGTCCCCACAAAGCTGCGATGTTGGACAACTCAGTGTTGCGTTTTGCTACGTCGGAGAACTCAATGGGCGTCATGTTTGCGAGGCAGGACATTGAGGGGTGGTCTGACTCTGCGGTGCCCAAGATCTTTATAGTCAAACCACGGACACTGAAGTACTGAAGTGGCGCTGAATCAAGCTCCAAACAGGTACGTAGCGTTTCCGGGAGCCCCACGCATTAACACTTTCGCACCGTGATCAGTTATTCGGCTCCGAGGAATATTGCTGCCGTTTTTCGACCAAGAAGCTCTGCTTCCGTCGGTTCCAGCGCCGAAGAACTGAAGCTCACCGCTAGCGGGTCAGACGAAGATGAGGGAAGGCCGATTTATGAAGTCCGCTTGTCTCCGAGGAAGATTGGGCACATCTTGCTCGATAGGTAGCTCCGGGATTCCGCCTGAACCGCGATTGTGGCCGGGGTGTCCGCACCTACTATGTGCTTAGCTTCCGAGGAAGATCGAGCGCGTCTTTCTCGATAGGCCGCTCCCGCTTGAACCGCGATTGCGGCCCAGGTGTCCGAGGCGAACTCAGTCCCTACCAATCGGCACATAAACACGGCCCGGGAGCCGACATAACACCCGACTATGCACTCGATATTCGCCGTTCACCACCTCCCCGTCAGGCAGGTACCGCCTATATATACTCCGCTAGCCTAGCTGTTGTCTTAACTTGCTCTCTCCAGTATGCCTCCGGACGAATCTATTCCGCCTCTCCCAACCGAAGCAGACCGAATTCCTTTCGTGGGTGCCCGAACCTGATTTCTTTTAAAACGAATGTTGATTTCTTCCTCAGAGCGGTCAAGAAGAATTGGATTCGAAGGACGAAGATTGGCTCACAACCAGGGTTTGTACATCACCGCTGCTCTTCGTTCTCACTAGTTGAGCATTATCAACGCTGTTCGTTGCTTATATCCTCTGGTTCAGCCCGACTCCAGTTCATCCCCAGTGAGAAACCCGTATTGGGAGATCTGTTCAGAACGAGAGATATAATTGTAATCTGTATATATCGTTTCAAATCTGTTCAGAAATAATCCCAATCAAGAAGTCACAACTCATGCTTTCTACATCGAGGGTGGTCTGTTCAAATCTGTATCGCAGTGTGCTGTCAATCAAGAGGTCTGTGCGCATTATATCTATGATCACAGAATGATTCGGGTCGTCGCTTCCCTTATTAGATCTTTCTTCCCCCATCTTTCCTCCCGCTTCGAAGTCCGCTGGCCTCTTCCTCTCTCTACTAAACTGCCTCAAATTCCAAGATCTAATTGAAGCTCTGACCCTCATGGCCTCAAAACTTACCAAGCTTCATAAATATTCAAACCTCCGCAAGTTGCTTCAAGCTTGCTGCGCCGAACAAGAGCAACGTCAAACACGCCAATCTAGCCCACGCATTTCAAGCTCCTGGTTGTCCTACTTGCCGCAAGACTCTCAAGTCACTTTCAACTTCAAATGATTATGCCGTTTAGTAGGAGGTTTCCTGTAGTACTTAGTTTTGTAACACGATGTGCGTAGATACATATGTTATCAACCGATTGTTTCTGTCTGCTTGAAATTGCTTGAGATCCGATAGAAAGAAATCATTCTGGCCGAAACCGCCGCACTCAATTCGCGATCAGACGAAAATATGATACAAGATATTTCACGATATGAAAAGGTGCGAAAATATCTCGCTAGAAAAAAATCTAGCCATGCTCATTTTTTTTGCGGGGGATCTGTTCAATTGATTTATCACTCTTTGAACAGATCTCCCAATACGGGATTCTCACTGGGGTTCATCTTTTGTCAATTGGGCTCGACATCCTCTTTCTTCGGCCCAGGCTGCAGCATATGCCGTCCAAAAAATGTCGCCGGAAAGTTGTCAGGAAATGAATCATTCGGGCCGCCCCAGCCTCCGGTCCGTGATAATGATTGTCATCAAGATGAATACCTATCACAGGGTCAATTAGTATATATATCGCCCTATGTACGCTTCACACCCTCAGTCTTTTATCCCTTATTGCGGGAGACTGAGGGTAAGTTCTCCATGTATTCCTAACTTATTTACCTTACTTACCTACCTGTAGTACAAGCACCTTCCGTGCATTCTCAGGTATTTAATATAGTCTTTTATCCCTTATTGCGGGAGACTGAGGTACAAGCACCTTCCGTGCATTCTCAGATTCTAATAGGTTATGGGCCCCGAGCGTTGCTTCTCTCGGACATACCTCAAGAATCAAGACTCACTGCTCGCTCCATCGGAGCTAGAAGCGCCCCGAGCATCGCCTCACATCATTACTCGACCAGATCCGATATCACCTCGGACGGTCCCACACTATGGCAACAGCAGATAACACAGATTTCACTGCGCTTTCTGGCGCAGATGACTGGCCTATGTTTCGTGTTCACACTCAGATTGACTTACGTCAAGCCGGACTGTACACACTTTTACAGGCTGTTATCACAGCTACTAGTGCTTCAGATGCCATGACTGCTGCTATCGCCAACACACCCTTGCCAGGTGCCACCCCTCCTCCTGGTGTGGCCTTCAAGGACACCCCGGAGGAGCGCAACAGTCGTGCTCTAGGAGTGTTACAGAAATATCTTGCTGCCGATCTGAAGCTCGAATATTTAGAGGAGCCTAATGCTGGAGTTCTCTGGGCCAAACTTCGCCAGCGTTTTGAGGAGGAAAATAGTGCTCATACAGCTACAAGTGTCCTCTCAGACCTTTTTGCCACCAAACTGGTGGTAGAAGGCGATCCAGAGCTTGTGGACAAGAAACAGCTAGCAGACCATGTTGCCCTTGTTACAGGGTACTTTAATCGCTTAGCGCGGTTGAAATATCCCTTCCCACCAGATCTTCAGCCCCTCATCCTCTTGGGTACTCTTCCCCAGGATAGCTACTGGACTGGGATCCGGGGGAACATTGTCTCCTCCCAAGGATCCAAGATTACTCTGGACAAAGTCCGCAGTCTCATTATTGAACTAGGGAAGAAGCCATCCACAGATAATGATACAGCACTGGCAGCTACAGGGACGAGCAAAGCCAAATCATCTGCTCTGAAGCACTGTCTTCATCATGGGCAGAATTCGACCCACTCATCTGATGAGTGTCGTAACTTGAAGGCTTTGTCTCAGAGCTCCAAGAAAGCCAGCACCAGCGCCAAGTCCAAGAAGTCATCGGATAGGAAGCGTGGTTCAAGGGCAAATGCCTCAGCTGACACTGGCTCTGACTCAGAGGACTCAGAGGTGGATGCCAAGTTAGCTATAGCCACTGTCTCTGCCAAATCTTACTCTGCTTTCTCCGCTTATCTTTCGAGTGATTCTGAAAAACCTAAGCTGGTAATTGTTATTGACTCTGGCGCATCTCGTGTCATGACTCCCCATCTTGACTGGTTTGAGACTGGGACATATCGGACTCTGAATCCTCCTCGAAAGGTTCGCCTGGGAAATGATAGTCACTGTGATGCCATTGGAATTGGCACTATCTGGTTCTCCTGCAAAACAAAGTATGGAACGACCAAGCTTGAACTCAGGCGTACTTTGCATGTTCCTTCTTTTGGACTCACACTAGTATCTGTGCAGCGTTTAGCGAAAGCTGGTCATAAATGCACTTTCCAAGGAGATGAGTGCATTGTCCGAAGCTCTAAAGGACAGCGCATTGTTGAGGCAGTACAGCACAAAGGTTTATACCACATGACTTGCACTCCACTGAGCCAAGATCCACATGCTTTATTTGCAATGGATATCAACCATCTGCATAGGATTTCTGGGCACACAAATTACCAGTTGCTTCAGAACTCTGTACGCAAGGGCAGACTCGGTGGAATCACCTCGTTGACAGGACAGCCAAAGTTCTGTGAAGCTTGTGTGCTTGGGAAAATGAAGAAACTACCATTTTCTCAGAGTCGGACTAAAGCTCGCGGTCCATTGGACATTGTCTCAAGCGATGTGGGTGGACCAGTTACTCCAGAGGCCCCTGGTGGATATCGCTACTGGGTGGTTCTTGTCGATCATTATTCTTCGGATCCATATGTGTTATTCGCAAAGAAGAAATCTGAGGTCTATTCTATCATAAGGACATGGCGAAGGGACATTGAGGCCCATTTCCGTGCTCAGATTGCGAACTGGGAGTTCTGTGAGGGGTGGACTCGTTTCTTCCGCACAGACGGAGGAGGAGAGTTCACATCCAAGCAAATGGAGGCTGAGTTCAAGAGGCTAGGAGTCATACACGAAGTAACCGCACCATATACACCTGAGCAGAATGGTGTTGCTGAGAGAATGAATCAAACTCTTGTTACTCGGGCAACAACAATGCTCATTGATTCCCGCTTGCCTCGAAAATTCTGGAAATTAGCCCTCCTTGCAGCACGCTACACAATAAGCAGAACTCCTACATCCTCACAGGACTATCGCATACCACATGAGATCCTATATGATCGCCCAGTGGACATAAACCACTTGCACCGATTTGGCTGCCGTGCATATCCTCTGATTCCAAAGGAGAAGCGTCATAAACAGAAGTTTGGTGATAAAGCCCAGCGCTGTGTCTTTGTTGGATATCATGAAGGAAGCAAAGCCTATGACTTACTCGTGATCAACAAGGATGGTACCTATGGCAAGATCATAACCTCGAGACATGTGAAGTTCGATGACGATGAGCCATCATCCACCATGGTGCAGCCTCCACTGGAACCAGTATCAACCTCAAGAGAAGAATTTGAGAGAGTTGCCCAAAGTCTGCTGCCTAGATCCACTCCATATTATGATGAGGACGAGGACACAGATATTCCAATACAACCTAATCCAGGTTCAGTGGGGGATCCTCCAATTTCGGTCACTCCACCAAGGGACAGTCCACCTCAAGCTGATCCTTTGCCATTGCCGGATGCTCCATCTACCAGACATCCTTCCATGAGAGGTACTCCACCACTTCCAAAGGTTGCTGGTGTTAGAGTTGAACCTTCTCGGAGATCAACTCGTCCGCGAGCAGCTGCCAAGCATCCTAATGCAGTTTATGAACAGGTTGCACAGGGAAAGCAATCTCAGACCAAAGCTCAACGTGTAGCAGAAACTGCGGCACATAACCAAGCTCGTGAGACAGATCCTCCTCCGCCATCCGAGGCAAATCCACAGAACACCGGAGAAGAGGCACTTCTTCTGCCAACTCTTCATGATGTGATAGATGAAGCCTTTGCTGCACATGATCCAATTGACTCACCCACATGGGCAGAAGCTATGCGCAGCCCAGATGCTGACCAGTGGACTGCAGCACTCAACGAAGAGCTTGCCAGCTTACAGGAAAATGATGTCTATGATGTTGTTCCCATTCCTAAGGATGTCAAGCCCATTCGATCTAAAGTAGTACCAAAGATCAAGCGAGATGAGAATGGTGTCCCAGTGCGTCACAAAACTCGGATTGTAGCTCGAGGAGATACCCAGAAAGAAGGTGTCAACTACAAGGAAGTCTTTGCTCCCACAGCCAATCTGGAATCTGTTCGCATAATCTGTGCTCTTGCTGCAAAGCATAATCTGGAGCTCGATCAGATGGATGTCTCTACAGCATATCTCAATGGTGAACTTGAGGAGGAAATCTACATGATTCCCCCTGAGTGCGTGGACATTCCAGAAGGACACTGCTGGCGTTTGAAGCGGGCCCTATACGGCCTCAAACAGGCAGGGAGAACCTGGAACCGAACTCTAGATGCAAAACTTGTGAAACTTGGGTTCCACCGCCTCAATGCAGAAACTTGTCTTTATGTCTATAAGGAAGGCAAACAGACATGTTTTGTAGTGGTGTATGTTGATGATCTGCTGATCGCAGCTACCTCCAAAGAGTTCTCCCAGAAGGTCAAAACATTACTTGCCTCCTGTTTCAAAATGCGAGATCTAGGTCCAGCCAAATATCTGCTTGGTATTGAAATTGTTCGCGATCGAAAGAAGCGCACAATTGCTCTCAGCCAGCGTCAATATATTGACAAAGTTCTTGCACGCTATGGCATGTCTGAGTGCAAATCAGTGTTCACTCCAATGGCCACAGGGACAGAGCTCAGTGCTACTGATCCTGAAAATGACGAGACTATTCATCAGATGGCTCTTGTCGAAGGGGGTCCCATTGTCTCTTATCAAAGTGTTGTTGGATCTGGCATGTATGCAATGCTGGGCACTCGAGCAGATATTGCACACACCATCGGAGTTCTTGGACGTTTCAGCGCCAATCCCAAAAAACACCACTGGGCAGCTGCGAAGCGCCTTCTTCGATATCTGAAAGGCACTCGGGACTGGGCACTGCACTTTGACGGAGCTGATCCTGGAATGGACATGAACTTTCTTGGATACAGTGATGCCAACTGGAATGGAGATCGTGACACCTCACGCTCCACCTCAGGTTATGTTTTCATAGCAAGCCGGGGAGCCATTGGCTGGTCCAGCCGCAGACAGTCCATGGTTGCCTTGTCATCTACTGAGAGCGAATATATTGGACTGGCCAATGCTGGACAGCACCTGGCCTGGCTCCGAACTTTCTTTGAGGAGCTTGGACAGCCACAGAAGGAACCTACTGAATTGCGCTGTGACAACCGGGCTGCAATCATTCTATCTCAGGATCCACAATTCCGTGCACGCACTCAACACATCCAGCGGAAGTATCATTTTCTGCGAGATGATCTTGTGCGCCATGGGGAATGTGTTGTGCTCTGGTATCCAACAGACGAGATGGTGGCGGACATCTTCACCAAAGCTCTTCCTCACGACAAACACTCCAAGTTCTGTTTAGCCATGGGACTACGGCCTGGGTCGAGTGGGGGTGTCAGGAAATGAATCATTCGGGCCGCCCCAGCCTCCGGTCCGTGATAATGATTGTCATCAAGATGAATACCTATCACAGGGTCAATTAGTATATATATCGCCCTATGTACGCTTCACACCCTCAGTCTTTTATCCCTTATTGCGGGAGACTGAGGGTAAGTTCTCCATGTATTCCTAACTTATTTACCTTACTTACCTACCTGTAGTACAAGCACCTTCCGTGCATTCTCAGGTATTTAATATAGTCTTTTATCCCTTATTGCGGGAGACTGAGGTACAAGCACCTTCCGTGCATTCTCAGATTCTAATAAAAGTCCGGTCTTCAACGACGGACTAGTCGTTAAAATCGACGGCCTCATCTCGTATGAAGCCCTCCGCTCCGCCGATCGCTCGATTCTCTGCCGCCATGAGATCCTGCGCACCAGGCTCGTGATCAACGACCAATACGAGACACAGCAAGAGGTTGGCAAGAGGTGGTTCCCTTGGACGAAATGATGTTCGACCGGATGTTTGTGCACGAGACACTCCGGGGGTCGCAGATTGTGCCGCGAGTGTCGAAGATATACACGGAGGTGTTTGACCTGTTCGAGCCACCATTGATCCGAATAGCATTGTTGTCATCCGGCGATTCAGAGCATGTGATGGTTATATGTGCGCACCATATTAAGGTTGCTCAATTCTAGTTTGCTGGCAACTGTTCGGCCAGTAGATCTAGTTATCAAAGTAAGCGAAGTAAGCGACCGTAAGCGAGGGTTAAGCGAGGGTTAAGCGGAGATAGTGATCCAGGGTTAGGGGTCTTTCGATACGACCTTTTCCTCTGCAGAAATGCCCAAGCAAACCCTCGGAGGACTTCAGGAGAGTCTCTACGAGGACGCCAGTGTTTTATTCGCCATTGCTGATGTCTTGGATCCCATCGATTTGAATCCAGATGATAATGATAACCCGGAGGAGGTCGAACAAGTGCTTGCTCGCGACGATTCTGACGTTGCAGCTGTGTTGCGGATATATGGAGCACTTGCTGTCGAAGAAGCTGAGAGTTTGAAGGGAGATGGCCCCCGTGGACCTTATTTTCAGGTTGATAAATCTAAGGACTGGTTTACTTGCGCATTGAACATGCCAGATCGTGAATTTCGATCGATATTCCGGTGTGTCTGGAGTCAAATTTCCCATTATGTTACTGACATATCTAACTAGGATTGGCCGTGAAACTTTCGACACATTCTGCGATATTCTGCAACGAAATCAGATTTTCACTTCACGGGGACGCAAGGCCCAGCGCCATGTTTCATGGCAGTTGGGTGCCTTTCTGATTTGCTACGGGCAGCTTGGATCCCCTGCTCAAGACACCAGCTTCAAGCTGGGTATAGGATTTGGCACTGTTCTACTCTACTGTCGACGAGTTGCACGTGCGATCAGGGAACTCAAAAAGCAATATGCGCCATGGTTCAGCGAAGAGCATCAGCTTGAAACCAGCGCCAGCATCGAAGAAAAAATCGGTTTCCCTGATTGTGTTGGAAGCGGTGATGGCTCGTTGATTCAAACGTCTGAGCAGCCAAGCTGGATGGGTCCAGCGTTTCTCAGCCGCAAAGGATTTTTTTGCGGTAAGCATGGATTTCCGATTTGATTTCACTTAACTCATTTCACACAGTATTCGATATTTGCCATTGTCGACAGTGACCTACGCTTCGGTGCATGGGATCTTGGATGGCCTGGCAGCGTCACTGACGCGCGAGTCTTCAAGAACTCGCACTTTTGGCAACATCGGCACCAATATCTCCAAAATGGCCGATACATCCTGGTTGACAAGGGATATCCATCCACACCATACACTGTTCGCCCATTCAGCGAACCCGAGCTTGTAAATGCGTCCCACAGAGACAAGAAACGAATGAAGCAGTTCAACTTCACCCTTTCGTCAGAACGTATTAGGGTCGAGCACACCTTTGGCTGTTTCAAGCTACGGTTCCAACCTGCGCGGATAATGGGTGGCCACAAAGTTGTACAGGATGTATGGCGTGCCATTGATGCCCTCCTCATCCTGCACAACATGTGTCTCCATCACGGCGACCACCCGAAACACATGGAAGAGTATCGGAAAGATTTGGGGAATGATAGAGCTGGTGAAGAGCGAGTTGAGCCGGACCCGGGCGATTTTTTCGTGTTTCAGCCTCCAAATGTTCCAGCAATCGAGACTGGAGCATGGCTGAAGGAGCAGGGACTGGAACTGCGCCAGAGGTTGCTAGACTTGGTCTGCCCGGAAGAAGACTTAATTAAAGAAGATCTATTACTTAAGTGTCGTAGAAATGATTGTGGATAGAATTAAAAGTCAAGTGCCGCATCCAGTAGCTTCTCAAGGACCGGCCTTCTCCTTCGCCTCTTCCCCGTACACCCCCATAGTGTCTGCCACTATCTCTTTTGCCGTCACCTCAGCCGCCTTCAACCTCTTAAACTCCGCCTCTGCTTTCGCCAACTTCATCGCCTGCTCATCGACTCGCACCCTGCCCTTCGAGGTAGTTGTTCAGCCCCAGTGAAAAATCCGTGTTGGCAGGTGAGAGAAAAGGATGGAGATGCAACGTAAATATTTCCTGCCAAGAAACTAGCATATACAGATCTCCTTGCATGAATATATATTTGTATCAAAGGGAATCGACTGGAATTGAGACAGAAGGAATGCGGTTATTTTTGGATGCGCCGGCGCGGTCTGCATTTGTGTAGCGAGATCAATAGAGATATTTATGCTTCCAATAACATCCAGGTAGCCAGAAATGTATGAATGCATTGAAATATCTACTAAACATATGGATACATCTACAACAACGCCACCAGATTCACGAGTGCCTTGGATGGTAGTGTAGTGCCGCTTGAGATCGTCGACGTCCGTGTTTGGAGTCTGGAATGCCCGGAGGTGTGGAAACTCACCTGGATACACCAGGGGAGAACACTAGAGAGACCGACAGTTAGTGAAAGGCACGGGTTTTGGTAAACCCGCGGTATTACGGGTACGGGTGTCTCGGGTGCGGGTGCGGTAACTGGTTTTCTGAACACCGTGAATACCACAACCCGCGGCGATACCGGGTTATTTCTATGGTGCTAGTAGCCAATTCAGGGTCTATGACTCTCATACTACTTGGTTTGGTGAATACTGGGACCCAAAACCACTATTTCTTCAGCTGGAAATCATTTTCCGGTCACATAATTGAAGCACCAATGTTTCTCCAGTGTTTATCTTGTTTAAAACACAGCACTTCAAACCTTAATGTGCATGTCTGGGTAGTTCTCCATGATTAATACTACCTATTACATGTTCCCTTGCTATGATGTCAATAGAACAAGTTAAATACCACAGTTAAATACCCCGGTAATTGAACCGCGGGTGTTTATGTAAATACCGCGGGTTCATACCCGTAATACCGTACCCGTGGGAAAACGGGTACGGTATCGCGGGTCACGGGTTGCAGTATGATGTCGTGACACCCGCGGTATCACCCGTGCCGTTCCCTACCGACAGTTCAATAAGCACAGAGTATATTTGGAGGTAAGCGGAGAGGTTGTGGTGGTAGGGAACAAGTAACGTAAGTAACGTGTGACGTGTGATGTGTTAGTAGGCAGCGGGCTTACACCCTTCCCTCCATGAAAAATTCGACCCGTCAATGCAACCAGAGGGGAAAAAAAAAGGGGAAAGGAATTGGGAGCTACATAAAAAACTGCTCCCGGGTGCATTAAAAAAACCGTTTTCGGTGCAAAAAAGCTACCGGGGCAGGGACATGAAAGAAGATGAACCGGACATGTATGACCAGACCTTCCTTCAATCAACTCGGGCGTTCGAGCCAGCGGTCGAGCGCTTCGGCGTCAGCAAGTTCCCGTCCGGGGAGCCAAAGATCGCTTTCGGGGCCATAGCCGGAGAAACGCACGAGGTATTGCTTGCCCTTGCCGCGGGTGCGCTCATCGAGTATGCTGTCAATGAAGTATTCTTCCTCGCCGTCGTCGGTGATAATGGGTCCGGGTTCAGGGCAATTTTCGCGAAGGGAATAGGTCGTCGTCGTTTTCTTTCCATGGCTCGAGTTCGGACGCGTGAAAAACCGGGAAAACTTTCGGTTGGTTTGGCATATCCAACGTGAAGGTTGAGCACTCAGCGTGTTTGTCAACGATCGTGTACGGGCCGTCGAACCTCGCGATGTACTTGGCGACCCGTCCGGCGTTCTTCTTCATGTAGATCCTGCGCCGGTGTTCCGTTGAGAGTTTTACCCGGTCACCGATTTTGAGATCCTCGAAGTCGGCGCATCGAGTTTTGTTCGCCTGTTCGGTCTGCCCAAGCTTCGCGGTGAGGAGGTTGTCCTGGGCCTCTGCAACGTCAAGTTTGAGGTGTTCAAGTAAGTTGCGGGCCAGCTTCTCCTCCGAGGGAATGTCCCGGGCAGGAGCAGCGACGAGCGGCGGGATAATCCGCGGGGAGCGTCCCATCCGCAGTTGGAACCCGGAGAAACCCGTCGACGTGTTAACGGTGTTCATCATGTCAACACGTACCCTTGGCAATGCCCGAACCCATCCCTTCTGGTTCCTCGAGACGTGGTACCGAACAGCTTGGTTCACCGTCTTGTTCGTCCGCTCGCTAGCGCCGTCGGTCTGGGGATGGTATGCCGAAGACATTTTTAACTTCACACCTGTCAGTTTATGCAGCGCTTTCCAAAACTGAGACACGAAGAGCTTATCTCTGTCTGTCACAAGGGGCAACCCGTTATCGCAGTACCAGTTTTCGAACAATTGGAGTGCGAATTCGGGAACAGTGACGGTTGTCTTCGTTGGAACTAGTCGTATGTCGGAGCCAAGCCTGCAGGTCATTGAAGCAATACAATTGAAGCCTTCGTCGAGTGGTAGCGGCCCAATGAAGTCGATAGCGACAGAGTCTCAGCGTTGGTCTGGGATAGGTAACGGGTGCAGAGGGCCGGCCTTGCGCACCGTTCGCGATTTGTTCCTCTGGCAGTCCGGGCACGAGGGGATATATGCTTCCTCGAGATCCCTGCGCATGTTTGGCCAGTAGTATTCGTTCTGGAGGGATTTATATGATTTGTTGAACCCAAAGTGTCCGAGATTGTCGTGCGCAAGGCGGTAGAAAAGTTCTCGCAGTTCGGGGACTCTGGGAATGATGAGGCGTCCACCGACGTACCATAGGCGCTCGTTCAGCTCGTAGACCAGCCCCGGTAGGGACTGGCAAGATTCCAACTTCTGGCACCACTTGTCTTGTGCATACCCGTTCCGGATGTTGTCCAGTAATTTCGAGTCCGTCGATAATGAAGACACAGAGGCGATGGGAAAATTTGCGTCCGTTTCCTTGATCCGCGTCCTCGCGAGACAGCAGACAGCGTGGAAAGGTGAGTCCGGCGCGGCGATCAAGGCTGTGATTGGCGACGCTTCGTCAAGATCTTCCCATGGGTCATGTTCCTCGACTCTAGCACTGTCCTCGAACTCGGTACGTGATAGAGCGTCCGCGACCGTGTTGTCTTCCCCTCTCACGTAGACTATCTTGCAGTCATATTGTGACAGGAGTTCACTCCAACGCGCTTGACGCCGTGAGAGCTCCTGCTGTGTGCAGAAGTTTTCCAAGGTTCTGTGGTCGGTGTATACGGTGAAGGTCGACCCCAACAGGTCAACTCTCCATTTTTTCAAACATCTGATAATAGCTAACAGTTCTTTTCGTGGACCGGATAGTTCAGCTCCGCGCCTTTAAAGGAGCGCGAGTCGAAGGCCACCGGCCGTGCAGTTTCCCACGTGGGTCCCCAGGAGAGAATTCCCCCCGAACGCTTGTCTGACGCGTCCGTTGTCAGGAATATTTTGTTCTCGCCCGGATCGTCGTGGTTTATTGTGGTCAGGCATTCCCGCCCGCATACAATTTTCTTTATCTCGTCAAACGCATGCTGATGCTCTGGAAGCCAGGGCGGGAAATTCTTATCGCAGTCCTTTGTCGCCAAGGTCTCCAAGACCGAGGTATGGTCTACCAATATAGGTAGGAACTTGGTGATGTATCGCACCAGGCCGAGGTAGGCGCGTACGTTCGTCGACGACTTAGGCTGCGGCCACTTCAAGATGCGCTCCACCTTTGATTCGTCGGCCTCCACCCCACGTTGCGAGATGTGGTGGCCCAGAAAATCAACTTCATAACAGAAAAGCTTCGTTTTCTTTGGGTTCACGTACAATGATGCCTTCTTCAGTGCCTCGAAAACTAAACGTATGTGTTTTTCGTGTTCCTCGACTGTTTGCGACCAGATGATAATATCGTCGAGATAGACGTGGCAGATAGTCCCTATGAGTTCGCGAAGCGCCGCTGTTATGCGACGCTGTTGAACTGCCGGTGCGTTCCGGAGTCCTTGCGGCATTACCAGCCACTCATATAATCCCAGTGGCGTATTCACAGCGGTGTATTTTATTGAGTCTGGGTGCATCCGCGTTTGAAAGAAACTGTCTGTGAAATCGATAGTTGACCAGATCTTTCCTTTGGCGCAATCCGCGAGGATGTCGTCAATTTTCCGCAGGGGGAAAGAGTCGTGGACCGTGTTCGCGTTTAGCGGGCGGTAGTCGTTTACCCAGCGCGGGAGGACTATTTTGTCTGCCTTAGGGATCAGGAATGCTGGCGACGCGTGCGGGGAGGACGAGGGGCAGATTCTCCCTGCATCGAGGTGACCTTGTATGAGGGTCTTCCACGCCTCCTGGTATTTACGTGGGCTTTGGTACGACCTCGACTTAAATTGCATGTCGGCATCCTTAATCTTAATTTCACAATATACATCCATTGGCAAGCTATCGACATGCGGCATTTGTTCGAAGAGTACAGAAAAATCTTTCTTGATGTTATCACCTCGTTTTTGCAGGGCTTCGTAGTGGGCTAAGGTCTCAATGCGCTCGCGAACCGCCGCGATTGAGTCTACCTGTTTCACCATTTCAAATAGATCCCACTTTTCGAGGTCTTCTCGCCGGCGTTGGCAGACGTTGTTGAGTTCCTTCATCATCTGCTTGTGGTCCCTGTCTGTAGTCTTAAGCTTGTCGTGAAGCTTCACAATCGGCGCGCGGGGTTGTAGTGGAGCAGGCGGGTTTAGAAGGTCGTATCCCGTCTTTTTGTCAATTACAGTTCGCACTGAATGATCTAGAACAATCTTATTTCTAGCTAGCCAAGGAAGGCCTAGTACAATGGGCGCACAGAGGCGCGGTGCGACAATAAGACGGGCTACTTTCGATGTCCAGGTTTGATCGATGGACGTGGTACGGAGATCTACATATTCGGATAATGCGGTTGGTGTACGTGCGGTATTGGAATCAAATGCAAGGCAAACGTTCTCTGGTTCTTTGAGACGGAACTTCTTCAGGCCCAACCGTGCGACTAGGCGTTCATCAATCAGTCCTAGATGAGACCCATTATTGATCAGCGCCCGAACTCTCGTCGCAAAGTCGCAGAGCGGGCCCTCTACTAGGCAGTCCCAGTAGAGGTGCTCGGCACGATGGGGAGTGGGGGTGGGGCTTACCGAATGGTCATCCGAACTGTCTCCTGCGTCGTCTACGTCGGGCATGCCATGTACGGCGGCAATGGGGGCGGCGGCGGCAGCGGGTCCAACAGGCTTGCCGAGACGTTTGGCCGTTGCGACGCAGGCCTCCTCGGTCAACTCCTTGTAGCCGTCCGCCGATGGGAAGTCATTGGTGCAGGCCTTGGTTTCATGGTAGACGTAAGGAAGGCGGCACTTGAAGCAGCCGTTGTGGTGGCGCAGGAGTGCCTTCTCGTTTGTAGTGATGGGGGGGCAGCGACGTGTCGAGCTGTTGGCGCGGACGGAGGAAGAGGCGGGCGCGGCGGACGACTGGCGACTGGATGAACCCGCGGAATTGGGTTCCTTGTGCTTGTTGCCGCCGTCGTTGTCGGCCTTGCGTTTCTCCGCGCGGCGCTGCGCTTCGATGCGGTCGTCTATCTCCACGATGTCATTCCCGCGTACCTCAGTGATCTCCTTCACACGGACAATCCACGCGTCGAGGTTGTCGAGGGGGACGGCATTGGCAGCGGCGTCACGGTGAACACGCTTCTGTAAGTCCTTGACCAGACGGCTGTCGATCAGGAAGCGGAGGTTGTGCTTGTTGCCGCCGTCGTTGTCGGCCTTGCGTTTCTCCCCGCGGCGCTGCGCTTCGATGCGGTCGTCTATCTCCGCGATGTCATTCCCGCGTACCTCAGTGATCTCCTTCACACGGACGATCCACGCGTCGAGGTTGTCGAGGGGGACGGCATTGGCAGCGGCGTCACGGTGAACACGCTTCTGTGAGTCCTTGACCAGACGGCTGTCGATCAGGAAGCAGAGGCCGGAGTCAGACATTGCGGACGGGGTGTTGATGAGGAGAGAGTGCAGGCCAATGACGCGGTCGTGGAATGTGTCGAAAGTTTTGTCAGGCTTCATGGTGCATGCGAGGAGGTCCGAGTGCGTGTTCGACTCCCAATTGGGGTGTAGGACTTTCCCGTGCAGTTCTTTCATAAACGCGCTGAACGTCAGCTTCGAAACGCGAACCTGTTCTGCCTCAACACGCAGCCAGTTGATGATGTGCACACCCTGGAAGCATGACATGACGGTCACAACCTGCTTCTCGGGAGCGGTGTCCTTCGTTGTGAAATAGTTTTTGCAAGCGAACTCGAATTCGGCGATGGTCTCGGGTGTGGCCTTTCCGGCGGTCAGAGTGGGTAGCTTCCCAGCGGAGGCGATGACGGTGGCGACTCCCGACATGTTTATGGGCAGTGGTTGGATGGGAGAGGAGTCGGAGTCTGAGTCTTGTACACGGCGAGTCAGAGGCAGAACTGGTGGGGTCGGCGGGGATACGGGTGGTGTGAAGAGCTTCGATGAAGCGCTGGATGGCGTGGACGGAATTGTCTTTGCCGCCGAGCGGGTCTGCAGCGGATGCGGGGTGGACGGTGTGCGAGACAGTTTGGGGATTGGGGACGGTGGCTGTGTAGTGACATGGCCTACAAAAAGGCAAACGGTGGGCTCGTTGAGCACGGAGGACTGTGGCGGTAATGGTAGACGGTAGCGGTACGGCGGCGTTATCCCTCAAGGGGAAAACGGAGGCAAACGGTAGACAGCGGAGGCAGAATGCGTATCAGAGATCTTGCAGATCTCTCGACGCCGTTCTCGCGGTACTGTGTGCGATATTGAAAAAAAAGTGGAAACTCACCTGGATACACCAGGGGAGAAACACTAGAGAGACCGACAGTTCAATAAGCACAGAGTATATTTGGAGGTAAGCAGAGAGGTTGTGGTGGTAGGGAACAAGTAACGTAAGTAACGTGTGACATGTGATGTGTTAGTAGGCAGCGGGCTTACAAGGTGTTTGGAAGGGATTCTTGAAGGAGGTTTTGAAGCCAGCTTGAAGCTTGAGGAGAGTCTTGGATTGAAGAGAGAGGTTTAGTCTGGTAGTCATTCTTGAAGGTAGGTCTTGGGCGACGAGTCAAATCGGCGGGAGCATGGATGCTTGGAGGCTTGAATGCTACAGTCAGATTGGAGAGGATGGCCGAGGAATTGAGAGTGGGGTAGCATACATGGGCACAGGAGTGAGGTCGACGAGCAGGATGGTGGGGGGAAGAGACAAGAGTATCAATATCAACATCACACGATTTAATACCAGCTCGAGCGCCGGAGCCGCTCGGCTACCGACTTGTCAAATTTCATGTTTTTGTACTGGACAGACATGCTTCATGTGTGAATTGAAGGGGGCGTCGGCACAATCCAATCTATTTCACTCTATATCAACAGAAATGAAGACAACCTAAGCGATGGCACCCGACTGTGTCAAGATCTCTATATATTTGTCTCGATTTTCCCTATTTGCCACTTTCTGGGGGCATCCACCAACATGGACTTTTCACTGGGGTTCAGCCCTTGCAGTCGGTCTTCTTTCTTCCCCTTGGTGGCAGGTGTACGCGAGGCGGACTTCAAGCGATCCCAGCTTGATACACGGGGATCAGTCGCGATCCCCTTCTTCGCCTTTGGGGGGATGGTCGCGGGGGTCGCGGGGATGCTGGGCTTTACCTCTTTGATGTCCGAATCATTTCCGTTGTTGTCGTCACCAAGGTCGTCGGGCAATCCCCCTTCGAAATCTGAGAGCGTGTCCGCAGACGAGTGCGGTACGTCTCGGACAGCCTTTGGGTTGTCGCCGTAACTGAGATAAAGTAAGAATGTGTCTTTAAAGAACATAGGACGAGAAAAGAAAGGACTCACTGGCTATGGGATAATTTATACCAACCGAAGCTCTGCCACTGCTTTACCTTCTTGGCTGACAATCCAGCGACGTCATGTCCTCTGTTCGCACAGGACTTGAGAAAGGTCTTGATGGCATCCTTGTCATGCCAATCGGGCTCTACATCTGCATCGGCACCACCGCCGGTGAATTTCAGCAGAGGGACAAGTTTTTTATAGATAGCTAACGACATATCCCACTGGGACTTCATTTGTTTGCTGTCCCGTGTGAGCCCGACATCACCCATGAACTGTAGCAGAGATGTCAACATTCGTGAGGGAATTGAAATAGGACTGAACGCGCACCTCCTTCCAGCACTTGTTAGACGACATTGTAATCTTGCGGAAGTGGCTGTCCGCATCCCACCCCAGACAGAACTTGTAGAACGAGGACAGCTCATCCACGTCCCAGGGCCCTTGTTTATGGTGAGGTCCACCTTCGCCTCGACCAGCACAGGGCTCCGACGCACGCCCTGGAGTGACGTGGTCGTCAGCGCAGCTGGGGTCATCGGCGGAGTGTTCTGCGAGCACCCAACAGGCTGCACGATAAACCCTGCAGGCGTGGAGGGCGTCGCGTTCACCGTGGACAAGGTTGGAACAAGGCCTGAAGCCCAGTTTACGTCGGCATGGGACATGGAGAGGTGCGCGCGCTTGGAGGAGGTGCCGAGAAGCAGCGTCGGCGACAGGGGCCGTTTGTGGCCGGTCTGCCTCGAAGGGGAGCTTGACGGGTAGTCCGGGGTCCAGTTCACGTCGTAGATGGATGCGTAGCCCATGTCAGCGCGAGAGAAATTGGCGAGGGAGGATTCATTGATAAAATTGTGATTTTGTGAGTTGTTGCTGTAATTGTCGCGGAAAGGGTTTTCGGAAAAAGCGGCCTGGTGGGGTGGGAAGACAAATTCGCCGTGTCGAGGATGCAGCATGGTGTTGGCAGGGGGTGCAGTGCTTGCCAGCGTCGCAAGGAGGTTAAGATCGTCCTGTGGTGAGATCACGTCAATCACGCCCAAATTAGATTGCCAAACCACGCACCATCTTCAACGAACGCCGACAGAGGGGTCTTCAGCACTTGGAGGTCGACGACGCAGGTACGCAGGCAGAGGTTGGGCAGAGGCTCGTTCTCGCAAATTTTCCGCTTAACCCTCGCTTAACCCTCGCTTACGGTTGCTTACTTCGCTTACTTTGATAACTAGATCTACTGGCCAAACAGTTGCCAGCAAACTAGAATTGAGCACCCTTAATGAGGGAGCGCGAACCTCTTAAACACAACGTCCTCTGGCCGACGACCTCCTTTCTACCTTTGAATTTATTTAACTACACACAATCCCTGCTGTGGTAACTTGCATTCGACCACTGAAGAGTCCTGAAGGTGATCAAGAATCATCAAGCTGCAATGCCGGGAACTTATATTGCCCACCGTTTGTATGCGCCGCCCTAGTAGTAGATATGCCACTTGCATTAACCTGAGGAAGCTGTGTTCCACCCGTGCTGCGACTATGTTTACCCTTTCCCTCTCACCGCTCAAAATCAAAAATTAATATATGCCGACTTTTGATGGTTCTCCTTCACTAAGGGAAACAATGCCTCAATAAATGTATAGGCCCTTCATCACTTACCATCCTTCGGGCGTTGCAATGCCTGAGAGGCCACTGGGACTCCCATCGCTGCACAGCTTACTCCGCGGGAGTCACGGCGCGGGAGATCTGCCAGACGTGGCGGCGAGTCCTTACGGGTACCACATTGAATTCCTTAAGATGTCAGCGCTGCTCATTCCTTAAGCCTCTGACTTCCTCAGTAGCTTAAGGCTCTGTATTTTCCCTACTTAAGTGCAGCAGATGAAGATTTCCCAAGGCCATTTATCAAATATTTGGGCAACCAAAAGCTATCTTCTTTGAGCTCCCAAACTTTGTTGGAAGAGCGCTGGTTAGCTCCATTATCTTGAAGTGTACAGGAAAGTGGGTCCTAGCTGATGGCTGTATGTTGGCTTCAAATGCTACACGAAGGATAAAGTGCGTCTCGAAAGTTGAACCGTGAGACAACTGAGGTGGTGCCGAGATGCCGACTCATCCTGGCACTCGAGCGGCACCCCAATTTTCCCAAATGGAAAGTGCACAAAGTCATAAACCTGTTAATTTTAGTTCTCAGCTCATCCTTAAGGCTTGATCTCTCACCGCAACAATGAGCAATTTGAAGGGGTTTCCCATTGGAAAAATTAAATATTTCTCTGATGGGCAAGTCGGCGCCGCCAAGTCGACTTGAGGGCCCAGAGTCTCGAGTCGTGGCAACACTACACTCCTCCGCTCGACTGGAACTATTATTCAACTGACAAAGGTCGTTTTAAGATGAGCTATGAAGTCTTACTTCCAAAGTTCTTTGTAATGACTGAACTCTATTGTGAAAATATGTTATACATCTCAAAGAGCAACAGGAACTAATACAAACTACAATGACTTCTGACTGTCCTTAACAAGTTCCTCAAGCACCTCCGCCTCCCTTAATTTATCAAGCTCTCGGTACGTGGATGCTAGGTTCTGCATGGCATCTACACTGTTTTGATGCTGATCTCCTAAGAGCTGTCTTTGCTTCCTGAGGACTACAATCTCAAGATCCTCTGCTTTCTTGAAATCTTCCAGCTTGTAGTGTGTTCTAGCAAGACTCCCCATGCTCAGCAAGGTGTCAGGGTGATTTTCCCCCACAAGTTTGGTCCACTTCTCAAGCACCACAGTCTGGAGCTCCTTGGCTTTTGCAAAATCTCCGAGGACAGAGTGTGTCACAGCGAGATCCCCCATGGCCCTCAAGGTTTCAGGGTGATCTTCTCCCAGGAACTTGGATCGCTTCTCGTGCACTTTAACCCTCAGCTGATTCACTTTCTCAAAATCTTCCAGCTTAAAGTATGTTGTAGCAAGATTTCTCATGGCACTCAAGGTCTCGGGGTGATCCTCACCCAGACATTTGGTTCGCTTCTCAAGCACCAAAACCTCGAGCTCCTCTGCTTGCCTGAAATCTCCTAGCTCAGAGTGTGTAAGAGCCAGATTCTCCATTGCAATCAAGGTGTGTGGGTGATCTTCTCCTAGAAGTGTGGTCTGCTTCTCAAGCACAGTGACCTTGAGCTCCATTGCCTTCCCAAAATCTCCCAGCTCAGAGTGTGTCCAAGCAAGATTCCACATAGTGTTCAAGGTATCATTGTGGTATTCACCCAGAAGTGTGGTCTGCTTCTCAAGCACCACAACCTGAAGACTTTTTGCTTTCTCAAAATCACCCAGGTTACAGTGTGTCATAGCCAGATTGTCCATGGCCATCAGGGTGTCTGGGTGATCTGTGCCTAGAAGTTTGGTGAGCAGCTCAACCACCACAACCTCAAACTCCTCTGCTTCGTTGAAATCTCCTAGGTCGGAATGTGTCGTAGCAAGACTCCTTATGGCACTCAAGGTGTCAGGGTGATCCTTGCCTAGAAGTGTGCTGCGCTTCTCAAGCACAGTGGCCCCGAGCTCCTTGGCTTTCACAAAATCTCCCAGCCCAAAGTATGTCACGGCGAGATTCCCCATGGCCATCAAGGTGTCAGGGTGATCCTGGCCCAGAAGTGTGGTCCGCTTCTTGAGCACTGTGATCTCAAGCTCCTTTGCTTTCTCAAAATCTCCCAGCTCAAAATGTATTCTGGCAAGATTCCCCAGTGCCATCAAGGTCTCCAGATGATCCTCACCTAGAAGCTTGGTCCATTTTTCGAGCACAGTGACACTGAGCTCCTTGGCTTTCGCAAAATCTCCTACATCAGAGTGTGTTGTAGCAAGATGCCCCATGGCCCTCAAGGTGTCAGGGTGATCTTTGCCCAGAAGTGTGATCTGCTTCTTGAGCACCGTGACCTTAAGCTCCTTGGCCTTCACAAAATTTCCCAGGTGAGAGTGTGTCTCAGCAAGATTCCCCATAGCTATCAAGGTTGCAGGGTGATCTTTGCCCAGGAGGGTGGTCCGCTTCTCTAGTACTGTGACCTGGAGCTCCTTTGCGTTTGCAAAATCTCTCTGCTTAAAGTGTGTCATAGCCAGATTCTCCACAGCTGTCAAGGTATCTGGGTGATCCTGGCCCAGAAGGTTGGTCCGCTTCCCAAGCACCACAACCTTGAGCTCCTGTGCTTTCTTGTACTCGCCCAGGCAATGGTGTGTCCTAGCAAGATTTTCCATGGCCCTCAAGGTGTCGGGGTGCTCTTCACCCACACTTTTGCTGCACCTCTCAAGCACTGTGATCTCGAGCTCCTTGGCTTTCACAAAATCTCCCAGCCCAGAGTGTGTCCTAGCAAGATTTGCCATGGCCCTCAAGGTGTCAGGGTGCTCCTCACCCAAAACTTTAGCCCGCCTCTCAAGCACAGTGATCTCGAGCTCGTTGGCTTTCACAAAATCTCCCAGGTCAGAGTGTGTTGCAGCGAGATTCCCCATGGCCCTCAAGGTGTCTGGGTGGTCTTTGCCCAGAAGTGTGATCTGCTTCTCAAGTACTGTGACCTCGAGCTCCTTTGCTTTCACAAAGTTTCCCAGCATAAAGTGTGTCACAGCAAGATACCCCATGGTGCTCAAGGTTTCTGGGTGATCTTCGCCCAGAAGCTTGGTCCGCTTGTCAAGCACTGTAGCCTGAAGCTCCTCTGCCTTCTTGTATTCTCCCAGATGTCGATATGTAACTGCCAGTCGGTGGATGGCTTTCAGCGTAGCTGGATGCTCTTCTCCAAAAAGTGACTTGTATTTCTCAGAGGTCTGCTCTATAAGATCTTGTGCTTCCTTGAGTCTTCCTGCAGAAAGGTATATGTACCAAAATGCAGCTCTAAAATCAGCCCCCACATTAGCATTGAAAGTGGTGATTAAGTCAACATGAGGCATCAATGTCAGAGATGCAAGAATAAGATCACTATCTGGGATCTCTGATATGGACATTCCTAGTATGGAGTTGATACAAGAGCGAGATGGCATATCATCAACAAGTGTAGTCTGACTCCATGCATGGACAAGTGGATGGATTGAGAACATTTTTGTCTTTGGGTCCAAACTGATCAAGGAATAAGCTTTGAGCTCGTTGGCAACATGCAAGAAATTGAGAGAGTTCCATTCCTCGGTGGGTCCCAAGAAGTGGGACAGGAATTCAAGTGGTTCCTGCAATTCCTCTTTGGGTGGCAACCACACTGGGAAACTGTATTTTGAAGCATTGCTGAAAATGTCCTCTGATATCCCACTGTAATGAATAAAAGAGCAGAGTTGCAACAGGGTAGCTGCTGGTTGACTGAGCTGATTAAAGCTGATTTGCCATGTTGTGTATACTGTCCAAGCATACTGATCGTGTGACTGCGCTGGTTTTTCCCTAAGAAGTTGAGCACGATTCTCTCCATACAAAGCCAAATAGTTGTCAAGGTCTTCGGATTTTGAGATGAACGCTCCAGCCTGTGCAATTGCCAGGGGTAAATAAAACAATTCCTGTTGAACAAATTAGAATTCCTTGTACAATACACTATCAAGTCTTTGACCTTGACAACCTTGGCAGCAGCCTGGAAATTTTCTTCAGTGCTTTCTTTGGTTGCACTCCGAAGCAACAAAGCAATTGCATCTGCTTCCTCCATGTCAGACACTGGAGAGTGTTCACCATAAACTTTCAATCCAGGATTGCGAGAGGTAATAATGATGTTTCCGTGGTCGCACAGAGGGAAGAATTCATGCAGGTTGATTCCTGGGTCATCAGAATTGTCGAAGAACAAGAGCCATCTCTCATGCTTTGATTGAAGCCACTTCAAAGCATCTTGTGTCGAGTCACCAACACCTTTAGACACAGCTATATTCTTTAGGCCTGTATTGATTGTGTCCAGTGTGCTAGCATCCACAAGGAATGTGTCTGAGAAGCTGTGAGATGGAGTTAGCAGCACACCCTTCAATTTAAATTATACCACCTACCTTCCTGATGATTCCCGAATGAATTTGAGAGCAATCTGGGTCTTCCCGGCTCCTCCAAGGCCATGTAGCACATAGATACACTGTTTTACTGAATCTGGGGTAAAGAATTGGTACATCTTCACCAAGATTGTCTGTCTCCCTTGAAAGATCCGAGATGGAGGGGGACAAGTGTTGATACTTTGATTCAGAGGGATTGTTGCAACATCTACATTGTTGAGCCTTACCATGTGGCTTAGCAACATACAGTACTTACTGGCCAAGGCCAAGGATGCATGTATTTCATTCACTTTGAAGCCCATGTCGACCAGGGTTATAAACTGCTCCTGGTTTCAGCAGGCTCGAGAAAATAATATTCAGCTTCACTACCTTGAAGTCTGATTGCAGCTGTTGAATGCTTTTCTGGTATGCCGCGATTTTGCTTGCAGTACTGCTTGCCTTCATGACTTCCTTGACACGGCCTCCGAAACTTTGAGATTCTCTCTGTAATTTCTCCAGTGCTGGAAGAATCCCGTGCAGATGCCTATGCAAGCACTGTCAATGCAATGCCCAAACAAAAGAGGATACTTGCTTCGCAAACTCCGTGCACAGCTCCTTCAGCATTGATGCCGTAGTATCATGATGAGCTGTCAACTGCTCTCCTAGGGAAACCGCAACTCTGAGAGTGTTCTCACAGAGTTCCTTCAGTTCATCTCGGTTTTTCTGAACCTTCTGCAGACTGTAAGTTGGTATCATTGATTCTCACAGATGGCCTACCTCAACTGTCTCCAAAAGAATAACAACAACTCCGAGAACACCTTTCACGTAGGGCACCGGCACGAGCTCTGCTAGTACTTTTACTGTCTGGATGGACTGTGCAAGCCACTCTGATCTTGTTTCCGTGGGAGGCCGGAATGTGAGGTTTACGGATCGGGGCCTAGCAGGCCAGCTGGTGCGGGACATAGTGGAGGTCAAGAGCAGAAGGTCTTGAGGCGATGCTGGGAAGATTTCCCAAAAATAGGACACGACTCACACGAGCTTCGCTGTCAAATCACTGTTAGTGCCTACCAGGGGGCTGCGTGATGGCCAGTGATTTGCTGCTTTGATCATCAAACACCAAACAGTATACCACAGTACCTCCGTATTTTAATGTTAATTTTAACGGTACCCCCCTGGTGCCTACTAGCTGAGCGTGGCAGGTACTTTTGAATGCCAACCCATTACTGTATTTCTCACGTTGCTGTATTTCCCACTGAATCCCACACTACTGTTTCCACGTTGAAAGCTTATTGGAAGGGTGATTGGCCGGGCATCAGTGCCGTTTAGAGCCGAGCCGGCCATATAATGGCAGGCTGACTGCGTTAGAGGAGTTGTGGCCATGTTCAGTCAACAATGAGGAACCTGTTGTCCTTCTCTCGAAGTTCTGCTCCTTCCGAACAGAAATTGAACCACCAAATATATAACTGAACATAGGGCATCAGCACGGCAACCGGAGCCGAGAGGCCGAGATTGCAGAGCTAAAAAAGCTTCAGGTGGACAGGCGTAATCTTATAAGTAAAGAGAGTGACTTGTGTTGAATCTGGGTCCTCCAGCCCTGCACCCTCCCTTGACTTATTCCCACGATATTCAAATTGCTGGTCACTGGATCAAGCGAAAAAAAGTGGATTTCAAGTAAGGGTCAATGGATTACCACCTTTCAATGCATAAAACAGCACCATACACTCAGAAGTGAAGTTAGATGACTTGAACCTAACTGTAGACAAGAATCTGCAAGATCTCGAGGAGAAGTCTCTGATCAACCAAAAAAAGTAAGATGAGAGCATGCGGGTTTGAGACGGCAAGAGAAGGAAGACTACAAACACTCGACAGACATGCATCCCCCACGCCTTGGCATCAACACCCTTCGCGTGGATGGCACAGAACACCGTACACCACCGCATGCAACCACAGATTTGGTACATGGAATGTCGGTGTGGGTGTTCGCCTCTGATGCACTCGCAAGCATGGGGCCCCCAGCGCACAGGTAGGTATATGAACTGTGCCTGTCCTATATCTCGAATCCGCCACAGCACACGGTCCCGTCTTACTGTGTAGCCTATGGTGATAACATAAGCTGGAGCGTGAATGAGACCGAGGAGCAACAAAGAAGGGGGTGCATGTGAGTGGACCCCCCTCACACAAGGTATCCCACCTCTGCGCATGTGGGAGGACAAATTGATGGATCCCGCAGCCTCGCACACCTCACTCAGAGGGGTGCCACAGAGGACCCTGGAGGAGGAACCGGGACAACTTGCAGACACACCGGCGATCACAAAATTTCGGATGAGCTGAATTGAAAGTTGAAACTAATCCGAGAATTTTCCTGTTGGGGCGGGAAATGCCGATCCAATGGGAAAATTCCCGGACTAGTTTCGACTTGCGATTCAGAGGAGGAGGACGAGCGAGCGACGACGACGACCAGAAGCTGATATACCAGAGAGAGATGCGAGGTGGGGACCCACTACGTTTGGGCGCAACCTTTCGTCGTAAGACTCATCAGGTGGCTGTGTTCCCAATATGTATGCAGCGATTGTTTGCTTACACCTTTGGAGCAAAACAATCACAATCACTTGGATCGGTAACACAGAATCCAACCAGGGGACTCGACACGCTTTCCTCAACCATAGCAGTCATTTTGTTTGCTTGATGAAGCAACCCAGTGCCAGTCCGGAGTTGCGGAATTCAACCTTATTGGGAACTCAACACATTTTCCTCCGAAACCGCTCCGTCCTCTCCGAGAGCTCTAATTCCACGCAACGCGGGTATTACGTTCACAAAATTTCAGCAAGCAGACAGAGTACCGTACAGAAGGTGTACGCCTCAGTTCACGCCGCGTAATCCCGTGAGCCCGGTCAAGGGCTTAAAATTTGGGTACGGTAAGCATTTATGGGTGCCCATTCCATTCAAGGAAGTTCGCGGCATCCTGTGCTCGACGAACGGTGTCAACTCCAGGAAGTTTTGTAGATGGAAAGTTTAAACTGGGTTGACGTTGCCCAAGTACTTCCAAGTGGTTCGTAAAATTCACAATGTAGACTATGATAGGTATTTCAAGTATGTAAGAGTCTTGACTACTTATGGTAAGTAAGTACGGGGTTCGGGTAGGTATCTCCGGTGGAAACTAGATTCAGGAACGACTTGATGTCTGTCAGAAAGAACTGTGAGTAATTTCTGAGAACAATCGAAGGTTTACAATGATGCTTACTTGTATACCGGTGTATTCCAAGTAAGGTACAGGACGTGTGATGATTCTCTTGAAGGCTTCGGCGTGTAACTCGGTGGCTGCTGACGTAATCAAACGGGTGTATTCTTGCGGTAACGGTCTTCAGGTATGTTTCGGAGTAATTCTAAATGGGTTTCAGGGGTCAGTAGGTACTTCTCTAATATCTAATGCTACTCTTAAGGTGCTTTGGACAAATAAGTTGTCCTTGGCAGAGAGATATCAAGAGGGGGAAAACTTTTGTATTGCAAAATCGGGTCGTCCTTATATACTATTCTACAATTTCCTTTTTGGGACTCCGGGTCAATTCTACATGTACTGCCGGTCTTCTTTTGACTGTGCTTTGCACCGCTAACTGTGCTTTCCTGTGTTGTTGGACTGTGCAAACTGCGCTTTTTATGACTCCTGTTGGTATGACTCCTTCTGACTTGACTCTTTCTGACTCCCTTTGACTCCTGTTGAATCCTGTGCTTCTGATCTCTTGATGTTTGTACTTGTTTGGCTGATGCCGGGAAGACAGGCCCGAGAATTCTGCAGAATGAAAAGTAAGTCGTTTTGCTTCATTTTTAATGTTCGGACTCCCATTTAAATGGGAGTCTGACAACGGACCAGGTAACTTTTTGTATTATCGGTTTGGACGAAGGAAGAACTAATTATTGCCTCTGTGATTTCCTCAAAATCCGAAGACATGTGCCGTCGCAGGGCAAGCGCCGCGCGCGACCCTTTTTCGACTTGCGATTCAGCTCGTCCAAAATTTTAGAATTGCCGGTGTGAGAGTATGGTCCACCCCGCGCAAAGGTAAACTGTTCGGTATCCCCCCATATCACTGCCCATACCTATGAACAAGTGGGATCTTGCACAAACGAGCCCGCGCAGTCGACCCCTATGGGCCATGTGCTACCCCCTCCCCGTGTTCAGCCCTCAGGTGATTGCTTCCCCATTGCCCACAACATCCTAACCCGGTGCCTGCACACACATTGTAGGCTGAAGCGCGGTCTGGCATGAATCAGCACTCATTAGTAATTCCATTCCCACCCAACATTCCTTCACAGAATACATACCAATCTTTGATCAGCCTTGGATCAGCCAGCAAAACTCTAGAATGAAATTAAAATGAAATAAGTGAACCAATATGACCTTTTTTATCGCAAAATATTATTTGCTTTGAAAACGAGATGCCGAAGGTGGTGGTCGTGGTGGAGAAACTCGTGATTTTGATGGACTTCGTGGTTTGAGAAGCGTGGTTTTAGCGGTACTTCGTGGTTTGAGAACGTGGTTGTAGCAGTATTTCATGCCCATGGCCTGAGGTTTAGAGGTAATAATGTGGTATCTCAATGGCCAACTTGGTTTGCTGTCCTGAACTCAGAGGTTGTGTTTTCTACAACCAAGGAGAACAGACAATCCATCAAATTGTGCTGATGTCTGGATCACGATGTATTGAATTTTTACCTTCGGCTGGTAGCACATGTATTCTTTGAGAGACAATAGAAGGTGCACTCTCATGGAAGGCAGAGTATTGTTTGGTGGGATCCAATAAAAACTCTATGACACAACTGCAGCATAGCTCATGTCAGCAATGACCCTAGGTCGGCCTGATGTTGGCTTTCGGCAGAGAACCCGACTAGGACTTCAAACCCCGGTGTAGGTGATCAGACGTCGTGTTCCGTTTACGACGAGCTGATATGGTGAGACCCCAGTATATGAGGAAGACGTCCTCCAGATAACGGGGTATGGATAGAGTTAAACCCCGAGAGTGATAAGATAGCGAGCGGGGTTCAAAGCGAGAGTCAAGCCCAGTTTCAGACCAAAGTATAGCCTCAGATTGGACGAGGTAGAATCTACTGTACATTAGATTCTACTGCTACTTTTACACTAAAGAAAGTGCTTGGTGATCACTCAGTGCCTGGTAACTAATTTAGCATTTAGGGTTGGCGTAGAGGAGAGCGATCATGCGCTCTCCTATATGATCAAATGGCCACTGCATCGGGTTTTACAACCCCTGGAACTCCTGTACCCCGATCAGTGTGATCCTATATTACCGATTGGCAGTGCTTTATCCGCTGTCTTTGTGACTGTGGCCGTCGCGCCGAACTTCGAACCCCGATGTGCCGGTGTGTGTTTGGGCGTGCCGCTGAGCGTGATCATGACAGCTCACATCAGCTGCAGCCCTGCAGAAACAACCAAACACAGATTCAGTTCCACTCACATTGCACCTCCTATATGAAAGCAAAACTCAGTCCAGACAGTCCATGGAAGTATAAGCCTTGATATATGGCCCAGTGTTCTCCGCGCCGCATTTTTGGGTCTTTTGGCCGGTAACTGCGTCTGAATTTGAACCGTGAGAATTGTCTTAACGTCGGCTGGTCGGCTGCACGGCAAACGCTCGGCTAACCACGACCTTGAACCACGAACGCGGCAAACCGTGTTTCAAGTTTGTATATGGAAAGCCAGAGCACCACACTCGTTTGAGGGCCGGTGATTGCTTTATCAGGCAGTCGAACCCAGGCCACTGCCGCGTACCGGACATAGGGGGTACTATAGTTATCATGTAGTACCACTTGCATGTGTAACTAGAAGCTCAGTTCGATTTTGTCTGCTATTATATCAATACATTTGCAGGGAAAATCAGTTGACCATCAACAAATCTCCATCTGATGTCGAATATGTGGAAGATATTATCCAAAAGTACTACTTTGTCACTCCTCTTTGACCTCGAGATTTAAGGGAAGTTATCATGAGGTCAGTAAATTTATTCGCGGGACCCCCCATGTTTTGTTCAATGAACCATCACCACCGAATTTTGACAGGCAGCACGGTCACAAGACCCAGCAGCCACAGTCTTCGTGGTGTTTGCACGAGCGCAGAATCAAATTCGCTACATGTGAAAGTATTCAAGTGATGTATTGGTATGAGTTCAAGTGTACTCAGTATGTGAAAGGCTCCACTGAGCTCACCTAAGTGCAGCCTTTGCAGCAATCATATTGTAGCTTAACAGCTTAATGGCATAAATCATAGGCATATAACATAGAGCTACACAACAAGCCCTCATCATGCTGTTGCAAGTGCTGATGGAAGCTGGAACCATGTGCAGAACTTGTTGCCATGGGAATGCATTGAATGCTGCAGGGACATTCCCTTCTCCCCATATTTCAACACCCTCTCCAATGGATCTTGAACCGAATTCAGGTAGGATCACAAAAAAATAACTGAAACTCACGGCGCAGTCATGATCTGCGTGTCATGATTCCCACTTTTTCCCATCCTCCCCGGATTATTCACCTAACAGCCACCCCGGGTTATTCAACTTCGATCAGAATAACCCGAATGCCGGGATCAATGCCGACCACGGATCAGGAATCCCATCAGGTGCCGCATTGATCCTTTTATTTCAACTTCCCTCCGATTGCTTTTCCAACGATCACCCCTCTCTGCCTTGTTGCACGCTGCGACGTCGACTGTCGCTGGCAACGCCTTTGACATATTTCACATACATTCAAATTACTTTGTTACCAGTTACTAGGTATTTTACTATAAAACCTCTACATACAGCTCTGTGTTCTTTACACTATTCTAGTCTATTCTCCAGAGCTTAATCGGATTATCTCAAACCTATCTCTTTCTGTATCGCCAGTCGCCTACGTCACAGTAACCCTGCTAATTAAGGCTCTGTGCTGACACTGCGGATCAGTCATCAACTTCAAAGTCCCTGGATACAGAGTTAGTTTCCTCCCATCAGTGCGCGCACAGAAAAGGCAAGCTCACCTTGGAGGTCGGAAAGATAGATCAGGGCCTTTGTCTTGTGATATTGGACATGCTGCGTGAACGACAGAAATTCTGCCAAGGCCGAAACTGATGATTCATCGATGGCAATGGCACGGCACTACCGTTGTTGATGAATTTGTAAAAGCCATCCTTCTGTTTATCAATGAGATATGTGCGACAGGGGGTTGAAGCGGAAGTGGTCACGGGACCGATGATTTGCCGGTGGACAACAGCCACAACAGCGTGAACGAAGCAGACCTCGGGGATCTCGAAATGGGGCGCTTGTGCAGAGTTTTCAATGGAGTGATGAATAAATGAGTAAGTGAAGGTTCTGGTTGGGTTTAAAGTTGCTGTGACTCACGACTCTAAGGCCCTGAGTTGACTCTGCAAGTCGACTTTAAGTCGAGTCATGGACTTGACTTCATGCGACTTGCAAGTTGAACTAGTCTCTTGTCAGCGACAACCCTAGGTCGGCCTGATGTTGGCTTTTGGCAGAGAGCCCGACTAGGACTTCAAACCCCGGCGTAGGTGGTCAGGCGTCGTGTTCCGTTTACGATGTGCTGATATAGCGAGACCCCGGTATATGAGGAAGGCATCCTCCAAATAACGGGGTATGGATAGAGTTAAACCCCGAGAGTAGTAAGACAGCAAGCGGGGTTTAAAGCGAGAGTCAAGCCCAGTTTTAGACCAAAGTAGAGCCTGAGATTAGACGAGGTAGAATCTACTGTACATTAGATTCTACTGCTACTTTTATACTAAAGAAAGTGCTTGGTGATCACTCAGTGCCTGGTAACTAATTTAGTGTTTAGGGTTGGCATAGAGGAGAGGGATTGTTCTCCTATACGATCAAATAGCCGCTGCATCGGGTTTTGCAACCCCTGGAACTCCTGTACCCCGATCAGTGTGATCCTATATTACTGATCAGTGGTGCTTCCGTCTTGCCGCCAAACTTCAAACCCCGATGTGTCAGTGTGGATTTGGGTGTGCCGCACTAGGATCCGAGCGTGATCATGACATCTCTCTTGACAGACGCTCTATCAGTTCCAAACGCAAGGATAGCAAGCCAGTCCAGCACAATTTTTTGCCCAGCCACCCTCTGTTTCAGTTGCATTCTGTTAGTTGTGATTCCAAAAACTGTACTCCATCATACCAAATTTTATTGGCGGCGCAATCCCCCGCTCAGACAAGGGAGACCAGGCTGCATACTGCATGACTATGTTAACTTTGTTCAAGCCCTGGAGATCTCCCGCCGATTTGAAGGACTCTGTTTCAACCTGGGATCAGTCATTCAAGGAGCACAAGTTCACAGCCCGCCAGAACAAGCTTATTAAAAACTTTGATGTTCGATACGAGTGCAATGATGCTCGTGATGACCATTTTGCTCAGATGAAGAAAAAATTAGCTGAAGCAAAGGCTACAGGAAAGAATTTATGCCCAACTGGTTTCATGACTTACAAGGATAAATTTTCGGATGACTTGAACGACTTTGACTATGGCTCCGACGATGATGAGCTAAACGATGAGGACGAGGACATCAAGGATATTATGCAGACCAGCGGGTGGTTGGATGCCAGTATAGATGGTGTTCCGATCGTCGACAAGGATAATTTGATGTTACCGCTGAAACCAAGAGTTGAGTGGATCAGTATCGTGAAGCATCAGCGAGAGGCGCTTACCGCAAACAAATTGGCTAATCTTCCCCCAATATCTGAGGAACAGAAGAATCAAAATGTACAAAATGGCACCAGCATCTTGCCTTTTGACTACACCGCCAATTGGCACACATGTAGGGTCCAGCTAGGCACGCTCTGGTGGATACATGTTTGCGCCAGCTGGACCCATTCGGCTGGCAGCTGGCAGCCAGCTGATTATGGAATAGCTCCACAGTGGAGCCACTTCGAGGTGGCGGCCAGCTGAACACCGAGCTGGGGTACATCCGAGTGATTATGCTTCTGAGACATTATTTCGTACATCACGACCATTTTATGAACAAAGAACATGAATTGCCGACATGTATCTATGTACATCATGCTAATCATCCTCCCCACCCTCGATGTCGGTCTCTGAGGTCACCGCGGTAACGTTGGCCGTCTCAATGATGTTGTCAACATCTTGCTGTGTTGGGTCGATAGTTTTGTCAATCTGGTAGTTGTCCACACCGTGCAGGCCTCGGTCCTTCTTGCGGACGTGGCGGAATGCTCTGGATAACATTAGTATGTACAACAACAAGAGATGCGGAAGATTTGCATACCTGCTAATTTTGGCGGCGTCGCCACCAGCTGTCTTCTGAATCTTGACGAGATCGAGGTCGACGGTGTCCCAAAACCCGGTGCTTTAGTCTTTCTTGAAGTTTTTCCACTATGAAAGGACTTGACACCATAACAGCTACACGTGCACAGAGAATTACATTTACTTCGCACTGGGTATTCTCGACCATAATTTGAGTGAGTGCAAAAATGTTCTTCTGCTGAGGTTTCGGCGCGGGTTTCTTGTCCTTTGGATGTATTTTGAGGCTGGAGGCGATCTAGATGCCCGGTGAGGGGGCGAAGAGAGTTGAACGGCTTGACATACCGCTTTTTTGAACTTGGAACGCAGTTGGGTGAATGCAAATTCAATCAATTTTTTCACCTTGGCCCAATTGGCCGGGTTATGCTCTATCCCGACCGGGAGATCGAAGCGATATTGCCGTAGAATCGCCTGAACAAAGTTAGCCGACTCAAGACATCCGTCGGGTAATACATACGAAGAGGACGTTCTTGGGGATGTTACCCTTGTATGCAGACAGTTTGGGGGAAAGGAGAACCGCCGCTGCATAACTATAGATATTTTTCTGGGATAATTAACAAGCGGTACCCGAGTAAGAATACGAGACTCACTATCAACTCATCGGAGGGCTCCCACGGAGGAGTGGCGACCACAATTTTGGTTAATAAGTTCTCCAGGTGAAGGCCTTGGATGTAGAGCTTCGCTTTCCGGATCACTGGTGGGTCCTTGCGAGACATCAGTATTAAATAGAACAGATATGTGTAGTATTCACCTTCATAAATGATTAGAGATCCACCTTCTGTTCCGGGCGGAGATGTTTCTTAGTGGAGTGACGCTGCATTGCAGCAGTAAGATTCTGGTTCACATTGCCCAAAAGCGAAACAGCTTGAGCTTGAGGGGTTTCTTCCACGTCGTCAGGCGGTCCATTACCACCGGTGGATGGTCCTGCCGAGTGAGAAGTGCGAGCGGGACGAAGTGGGGAGCTGTGGTCCATGGCCTGAGAGAGTTCATGGTCTGAATCATCTGGAGGAGGGGAAGGGGAAGTCATTGAGCGGTGTGGGAGGAAACCGAGGTCTTGACTTTATGGTCCCTTGAAATATCTGCATCGGGATGACCAAGGGTCGACGCCAACAAATCACAAAGCTTAAGAGTGATATTTTGCAGGGCTCAGAGCCTTGACACGCCCAGGGTTTGTTCGGTGTAGCATAGCAACGGCGAGAGATAATTGCTTGTTTCTTGAACTTCCATGCCGCCAAAAGCAAAATTCAGTGAAGACGGTAACGCCAGCCAAGTTTTGCCGTCGTAATAGTAGATTGATTCTATTTTACAGAGTTTAGAGAAGTCGAAGGATCCAAGGTCCAGTGTCAAGTATGCGGAGCGAGCTCAACACCGATTACAGTCGGCAGCACCGGAAGGCATTTGAAAAGTTCCATTTAAAGAATATCGTGATTGCTGAGGATGCAGCGAGAACACAAGAAGGACTTGAGGTAGAACGTGAAAGAGAGCGCGAAGCCGCTTCGTCGGTCGCAGACTTGGGCATTCCGACTTTCAGTGTGCCTGGCGTCAGCCTATCCTCGGCTTCACTTGCAAAAAGCGAGGAGGAGATTGAGATGTGGAATGACTATGCAGCAAATGGAGCCAAATTCACTGCAGGAGACAACATTGAGGATCCTCGGATGCGGCATGAGCAGCTGGGCAAGGAGGCAGACTCTCTCGGCATCTGGAACGCGGACGCCGTCACATGGGGCCTGGGATTGGGGAATGTGGATGTGGCACAGGATATGCTGGCAGAAGATGAGGAAGAGGACTTCTTGAGTGAGATTATGTGCAATGCAGGTGAGTGGTCGGTCGAGAAGAGTTGGTTTGGTTTCGGCCTAATTGGGTGATCACATGATCCCGGCGCTTAAGCCGAACATGTCACTGGAATCTGCGTTCATTGTGTTCCGACCACCATGCCCATGTTGTTTAATATTTAACATGATCTCCTAGGCATTGATGAACCAGATGCTGCAGAAATCCAAGCAGGTGATGACCCTGGCACCGCAGGCCCGTCTCCAGATTCCAAGTTTTTCCCCTATCCGAATGAAACGGTGACTTCTTGTTCATTTCAGCTGGCGAAAAACTCAACTTGCCTCACAGATTTTTCTTCTTGATATTCTTGACAATTTACCCCGTTTGCGTATCTCAGGATCCTTGATGCGCGTAATTCTCTGGATGTTGAAGCAAGGTCGCTGTAAAGATGTACCGTCCTTTGCCCTTCTACGACGCATTCAGAAGTCCATTCGGTCTGAGTGTGGGATTCCAACTATTCCGTGCAAGTCAGTGCAAGGCAATGTGTTCTTCATGAACGATCCAGCGGCTATCATCACACAGGTATGTACATTTGAAAAAAAAAAAGTCAGACAGATATTGGTTTAAATTTCGAGGACTGGGCAAACCCACAGAGCAGAAAGGACATACATGTTTACCCCGAAATCCCAACGGACGGAATTATTCGGGAGATATGGCACGCACAGAAGTGGCGGGTGAACATGGACCTTGATGTGCTCAGCCCAATGTACGATTCGGGTAGCTCCCACTACTACGTCAACGAGGTTGCACGCCTCAAGAGTGGGATTTTTGTTGTTCCTATTCGTTGGGTTATTTTCGAGGACAAGGTACACGCGGATGTTTTTTCCATCGCCTTCAATGAGAGGGTATATTTCTCTTTGGTGTCTGGATTTCCCTGTCTTATTGACATGTAGCAGGAAGCCACAATTATTGAGACTGAGACAACCCTGATCTCTTCGGAAGAATTTCAAGATAATTTTCTGGATCTCGAACACACCAACGAGATTCCCACGTGGTCGGGTTAGCCATTCGTTCTTCAATGAGCTCAGCCAACATTTACCTCGTTATCGCAGAAATAACAATACAAGCGGGACATTCAATTCGAATGCCAAACCCTAAATGTGTCATTGCCGGAGGGGATCCACTCTACTGCAGCATGGTTGATTATTTTAGCGACGATGTGTCTGGCAATCGTACCAAGTCTTGGAACAAACACTGGAACGCGTACATGACACATTGTAACCTTCCACGACAGCTTCTTCAACAAGAGTTCCATGTACACTTTATTTCAACCTCCCCAAAGGCCAGCGTTACCGAGCGGTTCAAAGAGTTCAAAGCACGCGTAGAGTAATCTATATTTCATCCAATACCGTCTTGAGGTATCTGACTTACATCATCTTAGGGCCACACATACAGAACCAGTCAAAGTTTGCGATGAGACGGGGACGACGACACGGTTCTGCTTGCATGTCAATTCGGGGCCATCCGACAATCCGATGCAAAGTGAAATTGTGGGCCGCATTGGTGGGAAACACTGGGTGCACACTACCGTTTGCGGGGCCCGCAAATTATAAGCAAATTGAAAGCAAATTTAGAATTTACTGCTCATTTGCTTCCAATTTGCGGGGGCCGCAAATATTAAATTTGCTTATTATTTGCTTATCATTTGCTTTCAATTTGCGGGGTCCGCAAATTTAGAATTTGCGGACCCCGCAAATTGAAAGCAAATCAGGTGGCCAAACAATCCAAAAAAGGCAAATTTTGAGGTCATCTGATCATTGGGATTCTACCCTCGGGATTCTGATGTACCATACTGGGTAATTCAGATTTCTAGGATTCTGATCAAGGGGTTTACAGGGGGGAAGTCTGTCCAATATAGCTACTAGTGCAAAGTTTGGCTACTCAATAGGTTTCACTTTTCAGACACAGAAGACTGAGGTGTATCATCATTTATTACACAATGTACGGGCCTTGGCTAAATGGTGTTTTGCAAAAAAAAACCTCATCAGTAAACTAAGTAAAGTGTATACGCCGGAATCACTAACAAAATTTAATGTGGACACACCTAGATTCAGGCTGGTATAGTTAACATGATGGGAAAGCATGTGGATAACGATCAAGAAATCATGATGGTGACTGAACAGCTATTTTAAAGACTGATCCTCTGTTGATCGGACATAGCTCTTTCTTTTCCTCCATGTTTGGAAGTTTGTCTCACTGCTATAGGCAGCCGGGGTCATGAGCCGGCTGCCTGTAACAGTGAGACAAATACTGACCTTCCCAGTGTGTTTTATTTCCCCTTTGGTTTCTTTCTCCTGTTGGCCACATCCTGCCCCAGGACTGAGCTTGCTCAGCACCTACCTCCCTGTGACCAGTCCTCTGCATGAAGCCCCCATGTAGCCGGGAAAGAGAAGAGAGTATGGGGCCAACATACTCAACACTCCTCTGGTCATGTATGGAGTGGGCCAATTTGCCCGATGTCTGCGATTTTGTGCATATCGGGGGAGATCTGTTAATGATCTCCTTCGCAAAGTTTTCCTGGAACCCCCCTGCAATCACAGTTAAGTGTGCGCGGGTGTTGAGTCTTTGAGTGGCTCAACTACAGGAAAAAGGATATTGTGAGCTTCTGAACTTTCCCTAGGTTCGGCAGTCTTTTTGAATGCTCAAGTACACTGCCTTGAAGAAGTATGCACCCTTCCTTCACACTGCAGATTTTGACTGACTATTCCCTTTTGGACTGGGATATTTCCCTTTGCAGGCTGCAGCAGTGACCTTTGTTTAAATATTGTTTCCTCTCTGCGCCCCATTGGGCAGTGATGGTTAAGAACGGCCTGCTGACTTGCATCTTCCTCGTGTTGCAAGGACTGTTTTGCGCCCAGGTGCGCAACTTCCTACATTTTCTTTTGCTATAATGATAATATTGACACAATGTTTTTCAGTGGCTCTTTTGTGTTTCTCCTTGTAGTTCCGCACCCTATGGGCAGTGAAGGTCAAGAACGGCCTACTGGTCGCATCTCCCTCGCCTGCAAGGACTGTTTTGTACCCAGATGCATGACTCTCATCCTTCTTTTCTCTTTGCCATAGGAGAACACTAACCCAATCTTTTGTAGTACCTGTTCAATGTTTTGACTTCTTTGTGCCGCATAAGCGGTGACGGCCAAGAACAGCCTACTGGCTCACATCAGGAATGGTATGTTCATTGCTATTTTTTTTATGCATCTGGCTCAACTTGAGTTTTTCATTTATGCAGAGCACTTTAAACCAATTGCTATTATGCTTTCATCCAGTGGTCATAACATGCTGAAACCACACTGTGTGTCCTAACCTCTGGATCCGAAAATTCACCAACTTATCTTTTTTAGTGCCCTTTGAACTACTGTCTTCGGCTACCCCAACATCTTTTATTGTTTGCTGTAGATGGATCTGTGCCACTGCAAGTGGCGGAAGGAGGGAACAGGGCCCGTTCCCTCCTTCCACCACCTGCAGTGAGACAGATGGTAGTTTAGTCTCTTTAGTTGAGAATCCTGAGATGAGCAGAAGTTTTGCAATGTTGTATTATAAATAATGGCTCTGGTGTCATATGTGGAACCAAAAGTTATTTTTGAATTTTTTTTCAAAAACTACGCAATCAGGTAGTAAGACTCTAATGGGCAGCACTCACAAGAGCTTGTTGGCGTAGTTGTATGTGTGTTTGTCTCTCACGTTTCGTCATCTACTTTTTTTTTTGGGTTCGATCCTCCCAAGTCTCACTTTTTAATGTTGTCTCTTTTGGAAATCAACCGCTTTTCCGTGTCACAATAAATACAGTTCATCATTGTTTACTCCTTCCCATTGAGTAGCCATTTTACTTTAGAACTACAACCAAATTTATCCTGAAGCTGTTCAGATAATTTATCAATGAAATTTGTGCTCACTCACCCCTTGCACTTGACCTGCAAAACCACAATATTAGGGTTGTTTGCTCAAGATAAAATCCCTTGAGGAGAGAGTATTGACACAACACTGGCAAGTTGAATACTGATGCAAACAGTTACAGTACTGAACGCAGACACCATTTTATTCCTCGAAAGACCTGGGAGCATTCTTGATCGTGGTACACAGCCCTGGGTCTTATATAAATGAACCGGGCCTTTTAACCCTAAATTTTTGATCCCAGATGCGAACTTTATCTCGTCGACTTTGCACAGGACTGAGAGAAGTAGCAATGTCAGATTTAAGTTGAATCTGCAACAAACATAGTATTGTTGGTGTTTGGGTAAATTATGTATTGGCACTGTATGCAGAGGCTTTAGAGAAAGCCAGAAATTCCGGGTTCCAGAATCTCTAGCTTCCTTTCCTAATTTTCCTGCGGATAATTAAGGTTGGAAGCTCGGAACTTCCAACATTTCAAGTTACTACCTGCTTTCTCAAATTCTCTGGTCATTTTACCTTGGCACATTTTTGTCGAACCTACACCGTTCTTACATACCCTCTTATCTTTTTTTTCAGCCTCTGTTGAGCCCAATTTTATTTTTTTGACAAGTAGTGAATTTCGACCTTTCAGCATCACACAGGAGGAAAATTTTGCGCCTGCGGTGCTGGTGGGTATTCAAGTAAGTAAGTCCTGCAGTTTCTTAATTTTTGAAGCATCGCTGCCCACAAAGTATCGTCAAAACTTTCGTGGTAACTTAAATAGGGGCATGGGAAGTCTCCAGGCCCGATTGGGCCTGGTCAGGCCAAATGCGGCCTGAGTTACCAAATCGGGCCTGGAAGCTGTCCACATATGACACCAGAGCCTAAATAATGTCACGTGGACCTAGAATTCCGTCTAGGTCCACGTGACCAGATTGCCCCAGCCTTGAAAAAAAAGTGCAATCCCTCAGGTTTGAACCCGAGACCTCAGACAACTGACTCAATTTCAGCGGAGAAAGACATTACCAATAGTCTAAGACACCATAGCAACTTCAATTGAATTATCTTTGACACAACTCACTGAGGACTATGTAGTTTAAACCAGTGCTTGAACAGGTTTGAAGTGAGGGTAGGAACTTAACCAGCTGTGAAAATGAATGTCAGTTCACAAGAAAGAAGAAATAAATTCACACTCATTGAAGTTTGAAGCCAAGATTTGACTTGGAGCCTGTTAAAAACTGGAGCTCAGTGAAGAGGGATAAGGATTTAGACAAAATAACAGTCAGTTGAACACTCCACAACTCGGAAGCTGAGGGTACCTACTGTGAATCAAATTGAACCTTGTTTTGGTCCAAGATTCAAGTACTAGTCAATGTTGACCACCATCCACTTCAGATATAAGGAAGAACTGAGGGCAGAACCCATCCCCGAGATGCCCGAGGTCAACCTACCCAAGAGATAAATGCATGTCTCGATGGAACACAATGCTAGGGACCTATCTGGTATTGAGAAAATCTTTCAAGGGGCCATGGTGGTCATGTGGGGGTTTGTTTCAATTGGTATGCATGTACGTAGACTGAATGACCATCAAATATCAGTTCAATATATTATAGATGGAACAGTGAATCATACCAAGTTCAGGGTGGGGTTGAGTACCTATAGATGAATCGATGAAAGGCCAGTGATGTGTAAGGGGATAGAAAATGTATGAAAGGAACTTAGGACCCAAGGTTGGAGTTAAATGTTGAGAGTCAAACATGACTCAACTACTTGAGTGCTTGGTTGAGTCCAAGTACGATAACAGTGAATCAACGGACACTTGTATCACATGCATACCATCAAATCAAAGGTCCATGGACCTCAGTGGCCAACATTAAGTTGAATATTATATTGGCCAACTATCCAACTGACACTCAGTCCACATGACATCAGGGCAGAATACTGACATGCCTGGGGTCAAACAAACATAGTAACGGCTGCCTGAGAAGGCATTAAACAATCTTGGATGAAACCTTGAAGGTCAGAGGCTTTGAACACAGTTGTGCTGAGTGCAATTCCAGCACGTTCAATTTTCGCGTAATTGGCACCCACCCCTTTGAGTGATGTCAGATAAATCATTGAATTTGAATTGACGTCCTTCAACGTCAGTTCAAAATTACGACAGAATCTTTTTAATGCTTGAATGAAAATTGAATGAAAGTCAGTTTGTACATGACACGAAAATACATACCTGAACTCGAACAGCCAGTCTGGGTCTTCCAATGGCTATCACACTGAGAAAGAGGGCTAAGATACATTACTTGATTTGAACTGACAGGCACACAATTAACAAGTCAAAAGTTATGTTTGAAAACCGTTGAGGATGTGGGTGAACAGTTCGGTTGTTAGCATTGAAAACCTCATGTAAAATGAATGTAAGGACACACCTCGAATCACACAAGATTGAGCAATATTCATATACGAGATAAAGCAACCTAACAAACAGAATGGTGAATTGCGAACCTTGCCCCGGTAAGTGCCAGAAATGTCAAACAGTAAGCAAATGAGTTGAAGTGCAAGCATGAAGCATTGTTGGTGGTGGTCCATGTCAACAGCAGGCATGACCATCTGTGCCGAATTGGGTCTCTTGTTCTGTATCTATCTCTCTGTTCAAATATGCATGATCATGAATAAGGCTGGACATCAGAATCCTAAGAATCTGAATAATTACCTAATGCAGCACATCAGAATCCCGAGGGTAAAATCCCAATAATCAGATGACCTGAAAATTTGCCTTTTTTGGATTGTTTGGCCACCTGATTTGCTTCCAATTTGCGGGGTCCGCAAATTCTAAATTTGCGGACCCCGCAAATTGAAAGCAAATGATAAGCAAATGATAAGCAAATTTTAAATTTGCGGGCCCCGCAAATTGGAAGCAAATGAGAAGCAAATGCTAAATTTGCTTACAATTTGCTTATAATTTGCGGTGCCCGCAAATGGTAGTGTGCACCCAGTGAAAGGAAATCACTATTGTCGTAAGTGTGAAGCAGGTGGAACCGGGAAGGAGAAGGCGACAAATGAGGGATACCATGCACTATTCGAGGTACGTACTCAGATGTGTCCTTCTCCCCATATATATATTATATATTTCTGATGTGCTTGTAGCCGGGAAAACCTCGCACAAAGGAAGTAATCATGGCGGAACTCAAAAAACAAGTCAAACTTGCTTGCTCCGGAGTTGCCCAACGAATCAAGGAGTCGCAGACGGAAACCGGAGTCAAAGACATGTACACATAATATTGGATTGACCAGTTAATCTGCCGCTTTAAGGACGCCAAGAAAGACGATCCTACTCGCTTGAATACGGATATCGAACAAGAGTTGATCGAGTGGACTCAGGCAAGCAGCGACCAAATTTATAGCGGGTTCTTGACGATGAAAGGTATGGCATCAGCTTTCTCTTTCAGTCCTCCCTGAATTACCTGTTTTCAGGCTTTGATCCAGCCCGGGATACACCGGTGGAAATATTGCACACCATTTTGCTCAGCATCGTCAAGTACATCTGGCATATTTCCCACACAACTTGGTCTGAGGAAAATAAAATGCCCATTCCCTGATAGGCCGTCAACTCAAGACTATTGTGCAAACAAACATCTTCCACGTTCACGGCATTGTCACAGACAAGAAATTTAAAGGTTGGAGAGCCACCGGTGAGCTCGCTGCTCTCTTATGGGTACCAGAAATTCGAAATCTGCCCCAGTATCGGGTAATATTGCTCTGTACTGCAGTACAATGTCTCACCCGTTTCTAGGCTGACTGTTACATCCATGCACGGATAACTCGGACGAAGGTCCGAGTGTGGCCTAATGACTCCGGTTCCGAGATTCACTCCCGAGTTTTCGGAGTATCGTAGGAGTCAGCACATCCATGCATCGATCCTTCGGACCTGCTTCGGACCTCGCTCCGAGCTGACCAATCACTCCGGTTCAACTCCGACTTCGGATTACCCAATTCGTCCTGAACATCATTCCGAGTCGGATTGCACACCATACACCATGTCCTGTGTCTCCTGTGATATCTCACGCATGGGACTCGCACTCCGATCCTGCTGTCACACTCTGGTCACGCTCCGTCCCCGGTCACGCTCCGCTCCGCATCACGAAGCTGTCAGGAGTAACCACACGGGTTTGGATTCTGTGCTATGGCACCATCCAAGTTGTTTCCCAATGGTCCGACATGTTCCTGTCTTCTTACTTATTGTTCTAGCACTTCTTATCAGTCACCTGACTTCTTCCTCTCCTCTTGGTACTCAGCTTTATTGTTGCGTCCACATCTTCTACTCACCTTTATTGTTACATCCACATGCTTCACTCCCTATCTCCTTTATGCATTACAATTGGCCTGTTTACTATTTAATCTCTTAGTCTACTCCCTGTACTTCAGTTTGATTATTAAAGTTGCTTCACCCCGTTCCTCGTGAAGTAATCTGAGTCTCTGTCCGGAATCCACTGCGGACCTCACCCGCTTACTCCTGTCCATCCGGACGAAGGGAAGTATGCTCACACTATGTCTCCCTGTTGTGTAGCGCTACTCCGGTCCCCCAGTTCTCTGTGCCCCGCGCTCCGACACTCCGGCGCTCCGCACTCCGACGCTCCGACGCTCCGGTGCTCTGATCACTCCGATCCGGAGCCCGGACACATCGGACCCATCACACCTCTGGTCCGGACCACTCCCTTCATCCCTCTGTCTATCTCCGAAGACTAAGGCAGTACGCTCGCGCATGACCTGTCGCGTTGTGTCATCCAGCCCGCCGATCTTCATCATCCGACCCCGGTCTCTGGTTCCGTTCTGTCCGGCCCTTAGCTCCGGTTCGGAAGGTGTCTGATCGTTCGGTTGGCCCATATCCTAACCCCCTCGGCTCGGATATAACACTGACCTTAAAGTTGCGGTAGCAAACGTTCTCGACATATTCGCCACCATCGATCCATCCAAAATCATCACGAAAATTAAGTACCATCTTCTCGTACATATTGAGGAGGATGCCGTCGAAATCGGTCCCCTGATAGGTGCCATGACCGAAATATTCGAATGTTTCAATGTGATTTTTCGCTTTTGTTCAATCCTTTCAAACCATCTTGCTCCCAGCCGGGATATTGCAGTTCAACTCGGTGACCAGGAGGGTCTGAAGCATCGCCTGACAGGCGGATGGTGGCAAAATAATGTCGGAGGTTGGCAAAGAGCTGGTCCCGGGGTACGACACTTCATGGTGAAACACCCGCTGCTCCAAAAGCTCCTTGGATGGAGTAATCCTCAGCCATTAGTCCACGGTATGCAAAACATTTCTAAATTATTCAAGCTCACTCACTTCCTTCAAAAGGCGAGATTAAGATGCTACCTTTACCACGAGGTCAAAAAGAGAGAGCGAGTTTCAAACTCCGGGCCACCAACGCATCACTTGCAGTTAATTTCGGCCTACACTCTCCGGACTCTCGTTGGATAAAATGTCGGAGAGTGATAAGTGAGTCTCTTGATGAATGCTTTATTGGCTCCTGGGTTTTTGCGGTGTCCCCAACTGATCCTGTAAGTGAAAATAATTTCTTTGGAATGTCGCTGATTGGAACATCAGAACAGTACAATAGTTGGCCGCATCTCGGACATTCTACTGGGAACCATTGATTCGGTTGTTCTAGTGGTTCTAGAGGTGTTCCAGGTACTCTCAGTCCGAGATGATCGAATGGGTATGCCGGTTCTTGTACGGCGAGACTCCGAGACCATCTTCTCCATACTTCCCGCCAAGGTAGCTCTCGAATCCATCAATCGAGCTCTATAATTGATACATCTTCAGAATATACAATTTAACATCAACGTCCAGCATGACTGTTATTCCGCAAAATGTGAAGCCACGGGTATAAGACTACAGATGCAGGAACGCGGGGAATCCGATCAAATCGAAAACTATATTGTGCACAACCCCCTCGAGCGCTATTTCATAAATTCACATGCATTCCACAATGCACATCTCCTCCATGCAACCCTCCCTCGAGATCTCATCGCCCCTATTCCTCTCTTCCAAGACAGGCAACAAACACACTTTGATCTGGCCACCACCTTGTGGGCCACCCTCGAAACTAGGCGCGAGAAGCTGAAAGCGACGGCGGCGTTGAAACCGAAGAAGCGTAAGGCGGCTGGGGACCAGGAGACTAATAATTGTCCCTCGAAACATCGAAAGAAAGCGCTGGCCGCCCCCACGGAGTCCAGCGCTGGGCCTACAGCTATCGCGGAGCCTGCCGCACCCACGCCCGCGGCCACGTCGGAGGTTGAATTGATGGTTTCAAACCGCCTGAAACGAACCATTGTTCAAACCTCAAGGGCTCTCGCGGCCAAGGAAACATCAGATGCAAACGAGGAAGAGGAAGAGGAAGAGGACAAGGATGAGGAGGTCCCGGGCGAAGTATCAGACGACGACTCAGACTTGTATCAAGGTTCGGATGATGATTATTCAGATTAGCATACGGGAGTTGGAAATTATAATGTACGGTCAGCACCTGGGACTTACAGGTTATGTTATGTGGTGGGCAAGTAATCAGTCAAGTTGTGGCCAGCTGGAAAATCCGCTGAAGAGCTCAGCTGGCTTCCAGCTGGTTTTTGGCTGATGTCCAGCTTCGTGTTACATGTCGGTCACATGGTCGCGTTGGCTGGAGACCGCGTGCGAGCAATTTGGCGGTGTACTTCACCCATCGCTCTAATATAGATCCGGCTAAAAATGCGGACATAGTTTCCAAGATCATTATGGATTTTGACCTTAATCTGGGCTCGATACTGGTGTAAGTGGACTAAATTCGAAAATAAATATAATAAATCGAATAAAAAGCGGGGAGATTTGGTTCAGTTTGTCAGATCCGTCTGAGCATAGCCACCTGATCCACCCCCTGATGGTGAAGAATATTTTGTGTTTTGTGCACTGTCCTCCTCTGAATCTAGGAATTTTTTAAGGGATGTATTCATAGTCAAAGAAATTTAATCCGGTCTCAAAACTAGTATCTATCCAGTGCAAATTGTGCAAAAATCAAAAGAATCCCACCGGCACGATACTAACGGAGTTTGATTTGCACGGCATGTTATGCCCCGATGATCATTTCGGCCGAACCCGCGCATCGATCAAATTTTGATTCAAGTGCAAAAGTGTTCAACCTCTGTTGTGCTTGCCCCTCAACCTTCTAGCTTGGCTCATCACGTGAAATCTGTCTTCAAGGTGAGTCTCTGTGTCTCCTGTGGTGGTTGGGAATTACAGAAACCTTGTCTGCGGCTTCAGTTTCTCTTATGACTCGGCGGATAGAGCCGGGTTCAACTTTGCTTCCTACTCCTCCACACAATCTCTGGCATATCCAAAGCTTTGCTTCTCATGTGCATTCTCTCCTCAAGGTGAAGATTATCATCTTCTGTGGTTAGGAATTAACAGGAACCTTTGTCTGGGGTCTTGCTTTATTTTAGCTCTTTGACTCGGCGGATGGACTTGGGTTCAACCAAGGTTCAACTTTGTTTCTTGTGCCACCACCCTCTTTTTAACATCCAAGGACCTCCTTTGGTCAGTACTGGGCCTCTTTCTGTCATGTGCAACACATTAAACCTTTTGTAAGGACAGTCCTGGACATCCGGAATGGTTGCTGGATGCCAATCCTCTCCATTTTTCCCCCCCAATATTTCCCTGCACGCAAAAATGCATAGTTAGGTAAGTAAATCATATCATAACAGTTGGTTCAATCTCTCCGGTAACTTCCGGGTTAATACAAATCCATGTTTAATTCAAGCCTAACTGTTCAATGTTGCTGTGTAAGATACAGGTCAAGTAAGTACCGGTCTACAACCATCCCTCGTTGCACCTCTTGTTAGGTTTTTTCGAGTTCCTTCCTTGACATTCGAAACGGCCACAGTCTGCACATCTGCCTTTGCAATCACCAGGGTGACCACGCTTGCCTGTGCACTTGGGGTCACGACATTTCACACAGGTGCGTATCTTGTGTTGTTTTGTTTTTGGTGGACCCACAATTGAGTCAGCAGTGCGTTTCTGTCCCAGAAAATGCAAGAGGCTCGGCCGATCTGGACGAGGAACTGTTGAACGCGTGGATTCAATGGGTGGTAAATTTGGGAAGTCGGCTGCCTGGCGACTGGAACCAGCAGCAAAGATTGTTGAAGAAATCATTGCAGCTGTCGAGTTTGCACTTGATAATCCTGAGTATGATATGTTCAATGAGGCGGGGGGAGTCCCACGCAAGAAATCCTCAAACTCAAGGTCAAGATCGAGGTTGTTTTTCGGGTAGTCTGGTAGCGCCAACATTCCGATAAGTGCTTGATGTAATGACATTGTTGTATGACGAGGTAAATTTCCAGAGGCAAAGCGGCGCCATATAAAGGTGCACAGGATGTTAGGGAACATGTGCGTATTTTTTTTATGCCCGTATCTGCTGCCGTTGTCGAGCTATTCACAACGTCGTCGGGAGATGCCTGTTTTTTGTAATTTTTTTTATTTCACCACCGAATCATCCCAATTTTGCGCTGAGCGTCTGCGCGCGACTATGTAGACCATGAACTACTTTATTTTGTGTCGATATCTATGCAAATGGACGAGCTACGGCGAAAATGGTTTGATGACTCAAAACTAGTGAAATGCCGAAAAAGGCAGTCTGGCCAACATTTCTGCAAACAGCAATAATGGAAGCAGGCCAGTACTGGGTCGTGTCGTGTCAGACTGTCGACCGCCAAATGCCAAATACAGCCACCCACTGAGGAAAGAACTTAGCAGGCTCTGGCATGCAGATAAGGTACAGGGGAGCCAAAATTGGGTAGCAAAGCAATGCAACACCAGAGAGCAGGAGTGGGACTGCGCAGATGGTTATCGAGGAGACAAGAAACAAGGACACACATATGTCCATCATTTTTGGGGTGGTAAATGAAAAGCATCCCCCTGAATTCGAACCCGCGCACATCAAAAGCACTGCTTACCTGATTCAAACTCCGCTAGTATCTAGTATCCAGTATCATCCACTGCCGTCAGTATCGAGTCAGCACTAGTACTGCAGATTTTTCCTCCATGTTCTTCAAGTGAGTCAAGTGCAAGTTGCGGATTCTCTCCTGGCAACCAACTCAAAGACTCAAACTCCTCAAATCCCCCAGTTCCCTGAAGTCCTGGTCGGCCTGGTTCCCCCAAGTTTCTCAAGTAAATTCAAGCTCTGCAGCAATCCACTCAATTAAATACTCCAATTCAAAATCTCCCCGAAGTCCTGGCCTGATTGCCTAAGTTTCTCAAATGAATTCAAGCTCTGCAAGGTCAAGTGAAGGCTGTTCTGTAGTACTTAATTGTATATGAGCTGTATAAGTACGAGAATGAATTCATTGAATCTTGTTTGCTTCTGCTTTCGTTCCATCCCTCGGACAAGAAATGCTCTATGGTTTTCACAAAATTCAACTCACCTCGGAACTGAAAGCGACCCGGCGAATAATGCATTCCCATGATACATATGTAGCAGTAAAGCGGTATAAATATTTGGACTGGAATCCTGACTGAGTGCTACAAAAAATAATCCTCATCTACAAATTCTTCAACAGGTCCCAAGGCGAAAGGCCAAAGAAACAGGAAAGATTATCACAAATTTTGCAATTGTCGGTCTCCACCCGGGAACCCGAACCAATCTTCGCTCGCTTGATCGGTACACGTAGAACAGAGCCAGGGGTGTATGGAAAGCTTCTGCCGGAGATCCAGCGGACGAAGACCACAAACCTCGTCGCGGAGCATCAGATCTCGAACATAGTGGGATCGCACGCTCTCGCAGTCTTCATCGTCACATTCGTCTCCCCAATCATCTCTGAATATCTGAATATCCACCCAAACGCTTGACCGGGTTCATACTGCACCTTGAGGAGCTTGGACCGCGCTAAGGTCTGCTGATCTGCTGCAGATATAATGTTGTTGGGTCCAGGGATTCCGTTCAATATGTCTCTCTGTAAATACTGAGCGTGAGTGGCGAACGAACGGCGGAGAGATGACCAACTTGGCTGTGTTCTGCGACGACGCGATAATAAGCACAGGGAAGGACCGACAATATACGATTCTCTTGAGCCGGTGTGAGGATGTCGAGGAGGAGACCGTATGATATAATCCTGGTTGTCTTTATGACTGTCCAAAGAGATACGGCCCCATTCGACATAACCGTGCCACTCCGGTGGATTGAGACATTCGAGCCGCTTGACCGCAGAGGAGAGAAGGTCCTTGAAGTCTTGCTTGCGACCCAAGCGAACATAGGAAGTCACAGTTCTACTACTGGCGCATGATAGAGCGCATCGAGAACATCCGTTGAGGAAGGCCCGCATTCCACGAAAAACCGAGGAATGGAGGCAAAGCAAGCTCCAATGAACGCGGAATCGCGTGTTCTCGGCCTGGAGCACGACGTTACCGTCGTCGAACCAAAAAGGCTTGGACACTTGATGGGAGTTCTTTCGATCGCGTTTCGCTGGCGGTTCGGTCATGGTCGTGATGGATTGAAGGCCCGATGTGTGCCAGGGTTTTAGAGATGGGCGGGTCAAAGCGTCGGGCGCAATATTGAAAGGCCTAGGAGAAAGCGGCAGTGGACATCAAAGCGCCAAATCGTCCCCCAAGGTCAAGGCTAGGCTCGATATCAACCTCTCTAGTGATAGTATATCTTGCGTGAAATCTGAAGACAGTCGTTCAGAGAACGTATACTTGGTCAAGGCCACGGCTCCGTCGATGGATTTCCGAGTCAATTGCCATCATTTTGAGTCCTGCAACATAGTTTAAGCACCTCTGAGAGGGCGCCACATGAGAATAGGCGGTTTGTGTTGCGAATATGTCTTGAACAACGATCTAGCAACCAAGTCCAAGCGGTTTGTTTGGGTTCGTAGTGAACGTTGGCGCGGGGAAGGTTAGAGTTTGATCAGAGGCCTACCGACGTAACGTAGCGGGTTAACCGAAGTATGCCCTTGGCCAGCGATGTTTTCGAGACTACGGCACCACCAACGACCGCGTCGCGCTCAAAATGGCTAAACGGCAAACCAATTGCCAAAGTTTTAGTGCATCTGCGTTTGCGAGTGGATCAGCTGGCTTTCGAGTGCTTTCCAATTCAACCAAATCCAGGATCGATAGGGCCGGGCCTTGTGAGAAGACCACTCAGCGAGGGCATCTTGTTGCATGTTTGTTTCACGATCGCGCGGGACAAGAGCAACATGACATATTATTAGCCGCGGCGAGCAAGCGATAAAAGAACACAGCAACACCGCTCCTCTCCGCCATGGTCAAGAATACGCTCACCATTCGTCTCACAGAGGCCGCCGTCTTTCTTCGCACCGACGACAACAGGGCGCGCCGTCGGCAGGCCCACGACGCTTCCGACCCCCAGCCCGGGATGCTGCGAGGCCTCCTCACTCTAACTATAGGTGCGCACGACAGGGCGCTACGCGGCGACAGCTGACGCTCTCAAGGTATCTAGTCAAGCCTATAAAGATAACCAGTATCGACCTGGAACTCCAAGCGAGAAGTTCGACTTCATGGCCCGAGGGTAACTTTTCATCTGATCGGGCGCGTTTTCTCCTTGGGCTCACGACGCGTCCAGGTATCGGCGCGCGGCGAATCGACATCCAGGAGGACCACAAGCTTTTCTCCGAGTCTATCGTCTTCTTTCGTGCAGGGCCCGCTCCGCGACGGAATGCGTCTGTGGGACCCGGTATTGATCCCGCTCAAGATGACGATTTTCTATACGACTCGTCGCAGCCGGCGACTCCGCGCCACGATGAGTTGCAGCTTCCCATGTCGGCGCGTGCTGCGCGTGGAGTCAGTGCCGACTCTTCGTATTTTCATAACCTCGTGTCCGACGAGCCCGCGCCGCCGATCCCTCCATATACGCCGTTACCATCGACACCGACGTCCTCAAGCCACACCAGCCCCTCAGGACCCCACCTCACGCGCCTTGGCGAGCATCCTGCTCATGCGCTAGAGGATTTCCGCAATGCGCTGCGGGCGGGCTTGTCGTCGTCTCACAGTGTGTTCCATAGAAGCTATCACCGAAAACATTCCTGACCGTTACCAGGTATATCGGGCGATCGTTCCCCGAATCGAATCCCCTCTTCGGCGTCGTCGTTCTACGAGCGCGACGAGTCGCTCTCGCGTCGGCCCAGTATGGACCTTCCAGAGGTCGACGAGAGCCAACCGGACGCGCTGTCGGGAAGCAGTAGTCCCAGCCGTGCAGATGCCCGGGGACGTCGCGCGCGGTTCAGTCTGACGAGTGTATCGAGCATACTTAGGGACGTTGTGCACTCTGGCTCCCCAAGAGTCTCCAAGGAGCGGTCCGACTCTACTGCACGGGACTCGACTGGGCGTGGTCGGACTCGAGAGAAGACTGCTGTGCGGGAGGCAGCGTCCAAAGAACGTTCGATTCTTGACAAGCTTACTGGGTCGAAGGAGGACGTCAAGGATAAGGAAAAAGAAAAATCGGATAGCTGGAAGGAATTTAAGAAAGGTACGCGGTGCTCTTTACGGTGAGATTTTAGCACTGACCAGATGCTCGCAGGAACGTATACGTTCCCGATCTCATTCGCAATCCCTCCGAATTCACCGCCGTCGATGGAGTGCAATTATGGGACCGTTATCTGGCGACTCAAGGCGAACGTACACCGTCCCGGCGCTTTCGCCTCGCGGATGCATGCCACGCGCGAGGTCGTCGTCATTACCGCCCCGATGGAAGACGATACCGAAGGAAGCGAGAACATTGTCGTCGAGCGGCACTGGGAACAGCAACTCCAATACCTCATCTCAATCTCTGGCCGGAGCTTCCCTGTTGGAGGTACTATGCCCGCCTTTTAAATTTCAGCTCTTTCGACTCAACGGATTCCAGGCGTGGTTCCCGTATCCTTCACCATGATGCCGATGACCAAAGTCAAAATCCACCGGGTGGCCATATACTTGGAAGGTGTGCACAGTTTTCTCCACTCTCAACCCGCCTACTAACTAAATTCGCAGAAAAAGTGGAGTATTACTCCCAAATGAAACGTCTCGCACGCGCGGATCCTGTCATGCGCCTCCAACTTCTTTCAATCAAGCACAACGACAAGAGCGGTGGGCCTATCCTCCCGCTCGACTCCAACGACGTCGACGCGCTTAAAAAATCCCCGCTATTGGCGCTCACGATGCCTGGAGACGACCTGTCCGAACTTGCGTCCGAGTGGATGGGCCCGGGGCCGTGGACGTTCCACCAGGAGCTGCAGCTGCCCCAATCGTGTGCTAGACTTCGCTTTACGAACAAGAACAAGCGCAGTAACATGACTGTGACGCATTTCCTCAAGTGTGTCATGCGGGTCGAGCGCGGGGACGACTGTGAAATTGATGCAAAGACGGGCAAGCGCAAGCTGTACGACATCGTCGTGCAGACACCAGTGCATATCCTTTCGGTGAGCTTTGTGACGCGACATCCTGAGATATTTACTGACGGTATGTATTAGTGCCGGTGCAACCCAGAGTGGATGTCGCTTCCACGATACTCAACCTCGTTTGAGGATCCCGCAGGTGTCGCGCCGATCTGCCCCTGCGAGATTGTGCGGCGTGGGGGGTTGGAGCGTGTGATAACGCACCGCTCTTCAGACTCAACTGCTAGTGCGGCGGAGACGAGCCCTATACCCGGCGCAATGCCCTCTCTCCGCGGCACAGATTCGCTCTTTGCGCGCAATGCACTCTTTGAGCGTCTTGTTTCTGGGCAGGAAAGTGAGCTGGGCGAGGCGCCGCCAGCGTATGAATAGTGGGATCCCTGCGCTGGTCGCCATTTCTTAACTTATCACTCCAAAATAATAAGTACAGGTTGTTGTATGTACCTCCACCACTAGTAATAATGCAATTAAATGTATGAATGGTAAATGATACAATTGAGTTGGGTGTAGTCGTCTAGGTTGCGTCAATCCTCCCTGAGGCAACGGTTAGCAGCAATGAGAAACGAGGGAAAGCGCGACGTACTCTGGAGTTTCTCGTCTCATGAACATATCAATCGCGGCTGAAAAGGCAGCAAATAAAAGGCCGCCGCCAAAGGCAGCTTTTGGACCGGAGGCTCTCGCAAGCGCTCCTCCGGTCATGAAGCCAGCGCCGACAGAATTATAGAGGTCATTTTTGGCGCGGTACTGTATTTTTATGTAAGCAAGCCACGGGCAAAGCAGGAAATCTACCACTGACCGATTCAATAACGCATTCGAAGCTCGCATAAATCGCGCCAACTTTCCCAAAACCTTTTCCACTCGTCCACATGGTCTTCCCGGTGTCGCGCAGAATGTCCCGTGCGCGTTGCGCGGTGCCCGCGTGCTGCCGTAGCAGTGGGTCCTCGTAGCTCATCGAGGTGGTCATCAGTGAGAACACCATGCCAATTGCCAGACCTAGAAGGTGCGTTCTGAAAGCGGTCCACGCCTATGCATAACGGGTACGGGCGCGACGTACCTGCGCCGCCGGCCATGACGGTTTTTGCAGGGCAAGACATCATTGCTTCGCTCATGAACATCTCGACCCTCTTGGACTGCCGGACATTCTCGACGTCCTCTTGCGTGAATCCTTCTGGGACGGGCTCCTTGCCCTTTGCATACGGAACCTGCCCAGGGAACAGGCTCGTCATGTTTTGTGAAGACGAGTTTATCTGTCCAAAAGGTGGGCTGAGTCCTGATGAAACAGAACGTTAGTTCTTTTGTGCCCAAGGGAATCGGCCAAAATTTTTATCAAGGAGGAGGATATTTGCCTTTGTTTTGCGGCGCCTTCGTCACTGTCACGTTCACGCGTCCGAACGTAATTGAACGTTCGGCTCCGGGCTCTCTCCTCGACCACCGTTTCTTGAACGTTCGGCTCTCCTCGACCACCGTTTCTTTGCTAGCAATCTCTCGGTCGGACAGTGGCAGTTGTTCACTGTTTTCAGGCGCGCTGATAAAGATCCTCTCGCCTCTTGCGAAGCGTGAAAGTACTCGTCTCGTTACCAACTCGTTACTCCCCTCCCACTTCGCCGCTGAGGCCCTCAAGCAATCGATACATTTTTTGGCTCCCCGAAAATGTCACGGTGGACCATCCGCGACTTGCTCTTGGGGATAGATGAGGAAATCTACGACAAGGAGTTCGAGGAACCTCCGCGTGCAACTGTCCCGCAGGCGTCGACCGCGAATGGCCCCTGAACAAGCTGTCGTATGGGAGGAGCCCTCTGTCTACGTCAAGGTTCCTGAGCGGGCGATTGAAAAGATCATGGAGCTAGAACACTATCTCTTCACCGAGGAGGAGCGCGCTTTTATCGAATCTATCAGTGAATTTGAATGTAAGCATGATCCTAATTTGCTCTCGTCGACCCGCGCTGAAGACGATTCAGACCACTCGCGGTTCATACTTTTCCGCCTCACTCCGCGTAAAACGGGCAAATGGCATCGACTCACAGCTGTCGAAAGGCAGAAGGGTTATGTCAGTGAAGTCGGGGAGCATGGGCTGCTTGATGCCTTTGAGAAATTGTCTCGGTCATCCAAGCCCATGAAAGAACCTCAGCCAATGGAGATCGACAAAAATGGCAACGAAATAATCGACCTGACCGCCGACTCGGATGATGAGGATGGCGACAATTCTTCCCAGCCGGTCGCAGGGCCGTCTAGGGGTCCCAACTTACCCCACCGATGACGGTGAAGCGCGCCTCGATTACTTCTGCAAGTCTGCGGAGGATATCTCTACCTTGGACGGCCTCCAGATTCTCAAGGCGGGTGAAGTCAAAGATTTATGCAAGACCTTGAAGATAGACGGTTATACGAAAAAGAATGTAGGCCTTCCTTGCATCCCTCCATCTGTTGTCGTTGATTTTCTACATTACAGAAAGACCAGATGATCGCTGCTCTTATGGACCATGCCAAAGGGCAGACCGTAATTACATTTGGACCCAGTTCCAAGTCCAAAGGAAAGGGAAAGGACAAAAATCAGCTTCGTCAAACGACACTGCCTTTTGCCCGCGCAAAAGTCGCCAAGAGTCAGGAGAGTAGACTTCGTACCCTGATGCTGAAGGCCCTAGGTATATATTGTTTTGGGCCCTGTCAACCTCATATTTACCATTTCCATCCAGGCAAGGTGGTCCTGGTTAATCCACACCTCTATACACTCATGTTACGCTTGAGTATCATCTGGCACCGAAGGTTGGTACTTTCCAAGTACCACCCACCGCCGAATTCTGACTCTAATATAGCACCGAGTACCCCGAGCAACTCTTCCACCCTGCCCTCATGGCGGGATTCAACAAGCAGGTGTATGCCCGATACGACCATGTTCGTACCGACATATGGCATACACGCGACCAATATCTCGAGTACGAGAACGCGATCAAAGTCGAGGCTCTGATCGACGAAATCTCCAAGGCGGAACCCAAGAACGCCAAGAAGCCCACATCTCTCGTCCCCGGGAGGTTCCTGACGCACGCTACGCCGGGACTCGAGTTCATACGTCGTTTGACACCTCCTGCGCGCGCTCCCAGTCTCCAGACGGAGGGAGCAGCTCCGGACGACGAGGAAGCCCTCGAGTTTGACGTCGTCGAGGACACCGTTAACCAGCAAAAAGCCAGAGTAATCAAGCAGATCCTGGAAGAGCACGCGCTGGCGAAATGGAAAGAACTTGTCGAGGCCGAATCTCAGAGGGAGACGCCGCGGAGACCTGGCTTGGAGCGGTTTGAGGCTGGTAAGTTCGTCCCTTACTAATCGTCCAAGTTGCCTCATCGTGCGATGTAGGATACGTGTATACACGGATAATCCGGAAGTGCTCCGGCGCTCTCGCAACCCTCAAGGAGTTCGCGTGCGAGAAGGTACTGCTTGACATGTTGCTCGGGCAAAGGTTCTGGCGGCTAGGTTCCCGGGGCGGCTGGTACGAGCGGCGAGCGTTGATACAGATGACCCATCTCTTCAAGAACAGCGACGGGATCAAGGACATGAACGTCATACGCGACGCCAGAGCCGGGCTGCAAGAGGCTTTGGCGGACGACGACACCGCTACCAGTATGTTCAAGTTATCCGTCACACCTTTGCCTTTAGCTGAGAAACAACCAAGTTGCGCGGCCGGCGCTTATCCGCCGGCTTGAACGTGTGGAGAAGACGCTCAGGTTGAAGCCTGAATTACGGACGAAATTCGACGATCTGGCACTCAAGAAGCCGGATGAAGACGAGTTCATCGCCGTCCGCGTCTGGGAGCATCCTACGCTTTCAAGCTGGACGGAAGTGGCAGGGTGAAGGGCAAGGAGAACAAGACCGCCGGTTCCGAGCATCGCCAAGTACTTGGTGGGGTCGAAGACCGAGAAGCCAGACGCTGTCGAGGTATTATCTATTCCTCAACCTCTTGCAAGGTCTGACGCTTTCTTAGCCTAAGAAGGGAACATGGACGGGCAAGTCTCTGTGGCAAGGCAACGAGGGGACCGTCAATGTCGAGGGGAAGGCACTCGAATATTACGCCCAGAGTGGATTTAAAGGGTCCGCTACTTTCCCTTGCTAGTCTGCCTCGCAGCTGATTTTTTCGCCAGGTTCCACTCGGAGACGCAAATCCTGGACGACCTTTGTTCGGTCTTCTCTTTTGGGATATCATCTTTGCGCAAGTTCCCGGCGCCTTTGAGACGCCGTGGCAGCGGGGCCCGTTGGATCTCATGGATGACTCGTTTATTACGCGCGCCAGGATCGAATCGAGACACGGCTGGCTGAAATCAGGGCGGGACAAGCACGTTCCATCCTTGAGGGCAACGACGATCGTACCGCGAGGATAATACCTGCTGCATCGGCGTCAGCTGGGAGATGTGCGGTCGGGACGACCTAGTCGAGATCGTCGAGGTTCGTCTCAAATATATGCTCGAAACTAGCTCACTCATCTCGGTTTAGTGCTTGGGTGGCGATGCGCTCGCCTCGATCTGCCGACTGTTCTGCGAAGACTACGGTGGTCGGAACAGCGGGGTTCCTGACTTGTAATCTGGCACCCAGACACGAAGGAGTGCAAGTTCGTCGAAGTCAAAGGCCCTGGTGATAACCTGCAGGAAAACCAGAGGGTAAATCTCACCATCGTTTCCTCTATTTTCCCCCTTAACCTTTAACAGCTTTGGTCCGATGCATGCTCACCGCTGGATGCCCAGTCGAAATATGTTACGTCTTGGATTCCAAGAAGCCAAAGTCCAGAGTGAAGAAGGCTGCCACATCGCGCGCACCCCGTGCTAGCACCTCAAAGCGAAGAAAGGGAAAGCCAAGGCGTTTTCAGCTCAGCCCGAGTCGATGTGGAAGAGAGACTCAGCCCATGGTCATTGATGATGAGGAGGCGTGGGTCCCTTCACCACCATCAAGCCTTGCCGCCTCGGAACAGCGGCGGCGCGATGTCGATGAAGACGACGACGAAGAGCAAGACGACCACCTGCCTGTTTTTTCGTCGCCGCCTGAGCGGGAGCCACCCAGCAGCCACCATCCGCCACCTGCTATTGCCCGCAAACGGCGTGCAGCGAGTCCTTCGACCTCTTCGTCGAAGAAGAGGAAGACGAATTAATTGCTTGATCTTATATTATTTTTAAACCTATCTTATCGTTTACCAGTATCGGTAATGTACTGCTCATGTTGTTGTTTTTGGTCTTACATGTATCAGGATTGGTATTAATGCAACGTGTACTAAATTATTTTACTTTTACAAGTGGTGGAGACTCGACTTGCGGCGGCTTCTTTCCTTTGTTGTTCTTCTCCTCCAACCGCTTCAAAAGAACAGCGGTGCAGCTTTCCAGCGCCTGCAGCTCAGCTAGCGTCGCGTCTCCCCCGGCGGCCCACCGAATCTTGAGATTTTCGTCGATGAGATAAACGTATCCCACCATTCGGTTGGTGCAGCCCATTGGTTCGCGCAAGTACTCCATGCTTTGCGTCGAGAGTAAGCAATTCCCGTACAACTCCTTCGGCACTTTATCGCGCAGGTTATGCATGAAGAGCTTGACCACGAGCGCCTTGAGCGCGTTCTCCTGGATGTTTATATGCACTCGTTGGTAGAGCGGATTATCCTTGAAGCGCGGGTATACGGAGTTGACGAAGCTCTTGGTTTGCAGCTGAAGACGCGTTCATTTCCTGTTGAATGGAGAAACGGAATGATCTCACCACAGATAGCTCTGTGGACTCGATCGCTAAAAGCGTAATCTTGCCGTAGCACATGAGCGTTGTGTGTTTTGCCTCTTTCTTGTCGAGATCTTTGCCCTTTATGTTGGGCAGGTATAGCGCTTTCTGGTCCGACGTCAAATCGCGAAGAGAACACGGTGGAAATGAGACGCACGTCTTCCCGAATGAGAACCTCTGGCGCAATCCACGTCTTGCCCATATGGCCCGGGTGAATGATTGTCAGGGCATCCGAGTAGTAGCCCTTATTTAGTTGCTTGATTCTGCGCGCGTGAATAAGAGAAGCTCGCAGCCAAGGGTTTCAAAAACGGACAAATGTTTCCGCTCCTCCAATATTTTCTCCTCGATCAGCCATATGTCCTTGAACCTCTGCATTCGGGTTTGCTTCGTTAGACTCGGTCTCTCTCGGACACCCAGTGGTCGATCTAGGACGCGGAGAGTGGGTATAGCGCGATCTGGAGGTTTTCGGGCGGTAGAGGCCCATCGGGCAACGCCTGGTTCAAGTTTGTTTTCTGAAGCCCATTCTGCGACGGTACGACTACGGGGAGGAGGGGGGGCATCCGCTTCGGCTTTTGTAGAGTACAGCGCCCACCGAGGACGCAGGCAGCATCCGAGCGCCGGAGAAATGCACGGCCGGAAGAGAGCATCGAGCGCCCACGTGCCGAGACGCGTAGGTGGCTGTGACGCCGTCGCAATAGTATAATTGTTAAATCAACATTAAATAATTAAAATAATCATAGGAACACCCATATAGCTCCCCCAGCGCAAACTGCAGTCGATACGGAGGTTACCACACCCACTGAGACTGGATTCTGCCCCCAAGCAAACGCGAGGATACCCAGTAGCGCCAGAAGGAAGCCCGCAAACGTCAGTAGAATGCAAAGGTTGTGGCATCGACTCAGCAAATGGGTGGGCGGTTTCCTTTGAAACGGGCCTATTTGCTCGAGATGGGGATTCATTGTCCAAACCGGCTGCAAGGGCGAGTACTGGATAAGAGACTGCGAGGTTTGAGGTCGTTTGAGCGATGTGTCTGACGGCGGGGAGCGATGATTTTTGTCGCCTGGGTGCGGCGGGGAATCATGATCATGACTATGATCCGCGCCCGGGGCGAGGCCAGCTTGACCCTTCCTCCTTGGCTTCCTTGAGATTATAGCGCACGAGGAAAAAAGCGGCCAGGAAGGATATGATCGCTGTGGAAATTCAATTAGACATTCTTGAGTCACCGCTCGCAACGCACCCGCCCAGATATGCAGCACGAGGGCTCCGGTGAAGGCTGCATTGGCGACTTGAACGCTAGCAGCGTCACCCAATCCCGTCACTTGGAGCATCCCTGCCTCGGTGGAAGCGAAGAATGTTGTCTGCATTTTAATGGTAAGGGAAATAAAGTGCGACAAGGATGAACTGACTATAACAGAGATTAACTGCAGGCGATCCATCCACGACTGGGCAAGGTCCTTTGCTGCCTGTCGTCGTGCCTTCTCATCCTTTGCGTTCTGGGTGCTTTGCGCAGCTGTGCCAGTGTTGATCAATACCGCGAAACTCCCTCCAATGGAGCAACATACAGTGTAGCTTGGGCGGCGAAGGGACTGAGTTCCTGTCCCTTCCTCTGCGCGTTTCGCTTCATCGTTCGAGTCGTTTGCGGGCTGGGGTTGGTTGCTCATGTTTTGCAACGGAAAACCGTTTGCTGCGACAGAATTAGTGGCCATAATGCCGAGCCTCGCTGCGGTATATACCTTGACCCTGGACTGGTTCGCTTGCATCAGGGAAATCCAGAGCCAAAGAGAGGGAAGGTAGAAGAGCGCAATGTGTGCTAAAAATGATACTCATGACATAATGGGAAAGATGCGTTCATTGGTGGTGGACATCGTTGGGCCAACTTGGGCGGGCGCCTGCGGTCGCGGCAGTCTCGGAATTACATGGTGGACGAGGTTCAGAAATATTTGATCTAGCAAGATCGAGAAATCCTTGGCGTTATATGTACGTTATTGGCAAAGGTCCCAGGTATATGTACACAGTGGTACAAGCAAAAATGCGAGGCGTTAACGGCCTCACGACATAACCGACGCAATAAACTGCGCCTCGTAGTTGAATGCACTGACCGCCTCCATGTCAGCATCCCGATCTGCCCTCCACTCCCTCCGTTGCAAAGAACACGCGAGGTCACTGAAAGCCTTCGCACAACATCGGTGGCCCCCGGGATACGCGAAGAATATTTGGCGGTGGGTGAAGATAGACTCTATGTATTCGCCGCCGGTGGTGGGGAAGCTCGCGAGCTGGGACTGGATAGCCTGCAGATACGCGCATCCTTGAAATGGGGGCTCGGAAGGCGAATTTGGTCTCGAGTAAGCCAAGGTCTCGTCGAACTAAGTAGTAGGGAGAAAGGTTAGCAAAGACAACGCGTTGAGATGTAGAGGCAACATACATGGGGTGCCTCTAACATGCTTGAGTCTTCGCTGTCTGTTACGAGCGGCGTGTTTCGACCGTCCACCTCTGGACTTTCCTGCCTCCGAGTAATGTCAAAGAGAGTAGATGAGTTCAGGGGAGGACGACGCACTGTTTTCGCAGGACGCCCGAGTTTCATCCTGAGTAGTAACTCGCAAAGGTCTACTTCTGTCGATAACTGATAGAAAATAGCTTAGTTTATCGCTTCGTATCGATGTAAAGGCGAGAATGTTACCTGTTGCATGGCGGTACTTGTAAGGGGGATTGTAGGCGTCGCGGGAGTGTGCAAGCTATATAAGAGAAAGGACACGCTTCACCCTGCCTGGCGATCACAGGACGTGGATGCCTCGAGGCACGACCACCAAAGGGATCCGATATGTAGATTAGGCGGCATGATCCGTCGAAATCATCTGGAGAATCGGTCCGTTAGCGAGGAAAATTAATGGGAAATCGAAGACAAAGAATCAGAGAGAAGATAACGTCCGCTAAAGCAGACGGCGTCATCCGAGAGCCCTTGGACTTGACATCGCAAGCCTCTCGTCCAATTATTGTGAGATACAAAGGTTTTCATCCAAAAAGAGAGGGAAAAACGGGGGAACTAACCGGTTTAGAAACACTCGGTCTTCAGAACATGTGCCCAACGACGCACAAGAGCTCTTCTGGGAATATACGGAGTTGGAGCTCGACTGTAAACCCATGAATGAGAGAGTGTATGGTGCGTCACTCCTTCAATCGAGGCTTGGTTGAGTGCACGTTCTGGACTGCAAAAAGACTGAGAGCAACATCAGTGGCAGTGCGCGGGAGAACTTCACGGTTCGGATCAATAGGATCAAACGCGCTTGGTCAAAGCGGGAAATCCGAACATCAAAACACGACGCGCACGTCCCATCCGCAAGCACGAAGACAAAACATACACGCGTAGATTCATTCACGCAAGATCGAGCACAGCAAAACGGACCCTTGAAGTGTACTGTACAAATGGATAGACAACAAGATACAAATACAATAAAATTATACATTTAAATCCTTTCAACGGGGTGCTGGATGAATTTCGACCAGTGTTCCCAGAAGTTATGCCCGTTGCGGATCTCATTCGGCGCGGTGAGATATGTCCACCGCACCGCGTCCCGCAAAATCTCAGGTTCCCATCCGGCCGTCATTGATACAACTCGCTTGTCGGATATTCGCCAATTTTCCCAAAAGCTCATGGATCCCGGGGACGCCAGGGCCCATGGTTGGCAGCAGGGGGGGCTGTCGTGATAAAGTCCGGGAACCCAAATTCGTTTTGTTCTACCAGAGTATTCCAGCCGGCGAATAAAATCACCAGCCTTGCATCGGCTTCGGCGGCACGGCCGAGCGCGCGACATACGCAATGAACGCTGCACAAACTGCACGCGCGTGTCGGGTCCGGCCAACGCGCGGGGAAGACGCTCACGACGAGCATCTGGAGGGCTGGGCGGCTCCCGAGAATGGCTCGAATCTCGCGGACAAACACGCTGTCATTAGCGTTCATCTCCGACCTAAGATAAACACGGCGCGTGAGCGCTAGATGCGTCAAATTCTCGAGAGCGCCGAAGAACTCGAGGGTGGCAAGCGGGGTGCCACACCGCGCTGGGCTCGCATATGCGCAGATGCGTGAGCTTCTGACAGAGGTGCGCCGCAGGGTCATCCACCGCTTGCGCGAATTGTGGATCCCATTCGAAGGGCGTCTCGGCGTCAAACTTCTGGAGAGTGACTTCGACGAGTTGGATGCCGGAGATGATGGGAGACGCGAGGATTCCTGGGCGCGGGAGGGTAAGAAGTCTCAACGCCGGGCAGGCTCCCACAATTTCCTCCAGCATAGTGCGCGTCTCAGTGGTGTAATGCCACCTCGAGGTCACGGCCAAAGTCCGGACATGTGTTCGAGGTGATTCCGGGCTCGTTGCGCTTCGGACAGTGCGGTGAAAGAGTGCGATGCGCGCAGGGTGGTCCAGAACGACCGTCTTGTAGAATATCTTGCACACAAGCGCGTTAAATTGTTTGGAAACAACTGCAAGAGTGGTGGCAGGAGTGGCAATGAGCGCGAGCTCCATGATCTCCAGGCCTATTTCGGTTGGGATGGCGAGCAGCGGCGAGGGTCGCGACGATGGTGCGGACAGCGCCGTGCTGCGTGCTGCTCGAGGTC